>ML213521.1:19825-197570 GCA_004369045.1 Heliocybe sulcata | reverse complement strand
CAAATTAGGAAAATCTATATTTGGTCACTATAGGCCAGCATCGTGTCCGATGAGGCCAGTCGGGCCATATCCGGCCTGCACAGTAAATGGCCTAATGGGTCATGACGTCGGTGAATCCCTCCTGCCTAAGGTGCCCAAGTCACACGAACCACCCTCCGCCCTTGTGGCGTACAACATCCCGCGATCTCTTCTCCTCACGCGTTCTCGAACGTCAACACCAGAGGCGGCAATCGGATGGCCTTGAAGGTGCATTCACCAGAGTAGAGACTCGACAGTCCGCCGTAATAAGCCCCAAAGGTCGCGACAATACCCAAAGCGCCCCCGGCGGTATTCAGATGGGCGTTGCCTGGACACGAGGCATTGAGAGGACGTCCGTGCATCACGTATCGGCCATAAGCAGACGCACCAGTGAAAGTACTAGCAGAGAGGCATGCGAGAGCGCATACGGTCGAACCGAGAGTGAACACGACGGACAACGTAGTCCGGAGTGACCCGATGCTGGCGAAATGTATTTAGCAAGGACATTGCAGGTAAGAATCGATGATGCCCACCAGAACAAGAAGGTTATCCAGCTGCGTAGATGTTGCAGAGTGGGTGATTGCATTGTGCCTTCCCATAACAGATCACTTACCACCAGATAGCCAAGAAAATTCCGATGGCATGGGTAAACTCTTCCGTGACGACTCCATTGACTGAATACGCTTGACTGTAGCCTTCTTCAGTCTCGGAAGGAACAAGAAGAGACTTTAGAAACTCACGCTAGACCAATCCTGGGCAGGTACAGAGCTCCATACGTGAAGTTGAAGCCGCCATACGTCGAGAACACCACACTATTGGCCGGCTATATTAATCGAGGCATCTCGTCCGGGGTAAAGTCGCCCTTACCCGCCAAACGTGTTACTGTCCGCGTCAGAATCGAAATCGTTAGTCAAGGTTCAGGAGGCTGCCACGTTCAACATGATAACGCACCCCAGGAAGAACGACCACATGCCAACCAAGGTCTGCATGATTCCGCCGTAACTGCAACGACCATTCAGTCTCATAATCGGCATCAAGCACTCTCCCTACGTACAACATGGCAAATACCAGGACCATATTCGGCGTGTGCACGTTCCCGGTACCCAGAGTAATGAGCGACGAGCATAGGAACACCGTCCCATAAGCCAGCATTCCGAGCGACGTCTAACAAAGCTCGGTCACCCACTGCTTAACTTCTTTTGGACGGCAAGGGAGGTACGTACCGGGTTCGCGAACCGCGGCGGAGGCGGCGGGGGATAGTACACTGGTTGTGGACTGGGTCTGACCTCGGACACGTACTGCTGCGGCTGCTTCTTCATCTTCTCATTGCTGCTGCTGCTCTCGCTATACGAGTCGCGCCTGACGACTGATACACCCTCTGACATGGTGTATACGGGCTGAAGGGAGGGGCATCCAGCAGGCAGCTAAATGAGCTTATATGTGAGCGCAGGCGAGATTCACATATATAGCCTATTCAGTTTGCTGAGGCAAGATTCTCAGAGGGAGCGAGAGGTGCCTGCTTATTGAGACGAGATCTTCCGAATTCGTTCCGGGAACCGTGCTGGGGAGGCGTGCGGACATTGTCAAGGCAGGCCGCCGTATGATTCCGATGATAATGCGGCAAGGTATGTGAGTACGGAGAGGTGGGCTTGTGGGAGAACGGAGCAAGAAGTTCACTTGCGGGCCCGAGCGCAGGTGAGAACTTTTGGGTGTGGCTCCTTTGGGAGTCTGGAACAGCAAGATTGCTCTAACGACGGTATGGTGGGGAGCAGCATGCTGGTGGTACTTCGAAGCCTGGCATCCAGTATATTTGGATAGAAGACTACGGAGAAATATATCACGCTGCCCTTGGCTGAACGACGTTGAATTATGTTTTGACACGGTGTAGCGGTTGGCTGTAATCTGCGTTTAAGAGGACTATACCCAAAGGTGGTGAGATCTGGCGTACACATCACATCACATCTTATCTCCTTGTTATCCGACCATGTCGTAGATCGAAAATAGTCGTCAATCCGTGGGATTAGGGTTCGGATTTCCGTGGTCAGGTTTTGCGGGCCTACTGAACCGAGAAACGCGCTAGAGATCCCAGATATACACCGCCAGGATCAATCAAGGTGCTTTTGGTTGACTGCGGAGACCACCAGAAGTAATTGCATCAATATTTATTGTATATGCCAGCGCTTGACCTGCGCAGGGGAGGAAACACAGCGGGGGTTTCAAGCCACAAAGCATCGATGGTTCAAAGGCTTGGGATCCCGTGCAGTCATATGCATTAGATTGCCTGGACACGCATTGGCTGTAGATGGCATGGCAAGGTCGGCTTGAGTTTCACAAAAACTTGAAATGATCTCGTAAACCGTAGGTTGAACGGCTTCGCGAATCACGACACGGTCAACTGAAGCGTTGATCCTTTGCGGCGAGCAGACCCAGGAAGAATTACCGCCGAATTTCGGAGTAAGCGCATATCGGCACTGAGGCGCTCAGTAAGACCGTGAAGAGCGTGTATTTCAGATACCATGCGCCAGGCAGTTTAGATCAAACAGCCTCGGAAGTGCGGGCGTCAGACGGTAACCGATACGGCATCCCAGCAGAGCAACGGTGATGTAGACCGCAAGACAGGCATGCCCAAGCCCATATTGTAGACAATCAATAGTGAGTTATTGTGCACGCAATTACGATGCTGTGGTGATCCGCCTTCTGGTTCTCTCTGTGGACGGGCGAATTTGAAAGATCGACCACCCCGGCCAGTATCAACCACCGATATGTAGCACCCACCAGGAGGCCTCTCCGACTGATGAAATAGGCGTCATCGAGCCGACTTCACCGATTCCAATTCATGAGAACCATCAGGACGCGCAGTGCCCGCATAAGTCGGACTCGTAAGACGACCTGTGATTTCGATTTTGAGGACAGGTAGAATATTTGAGGTTGAATGCTTCAAGAGGAGCGGCAGTCGACTATGTTTGTTGTCAGGATTGTGGGACAGGTGACTGCAATACCGACGTAGCCCTCCCGAGCGAACCAATAAGAACCCCACGGGGGACCGGCAACCGGATGCGATCTTGCCGGAGTAGATAACTTTAGGCGAAGGCGAAGCTTCCTCTGCAGCGTGATTCAGATGACACACTGCTTCAACGAACACACTCATAAGCCCGCGCCCTTCGTCGCTGGGGTTTCTACGAGGACCCCCTTGCCGCTCTACAACCATGGCTGAACGCTTAACCCAGATTTCCGGGCACCTCACCAACTCATATTCGCGAGGACTGCTCGCTGGAGAGGTTGCGATTGTCACTGGTGAGTACACTGCCATTTCATCCAGATGGGAATACATCTGTGCTCTCGACGACGGCGGCGAGTGCTGACTCTGTGTCCGTCTTCTAGGTGCTGGACAGGTAGACATGCTTGCACAGACCGAGCACACCGGAATTAACGTTTCACGACTTTCAGGGCATCGGCCGAGCCATCTCGTTACTGTTTGCGAAAGAGGGCGCCAAAGTGGTTGTTGCGGAGTACGTCACGTCTTGAGTGATTGCAGAACCCTGACTGACTCTTCGCAGCCTCGAGGGGGACAAGGCGCAAGCAGTTGTCGACGAGATAAAGAAAGCAGGCGGAGATGGGCTGGCATTTGGCGGTGACGTCGGCACGCATGATTTCCCCAAGCGGATAATCGACGCGACGATACAGTGCGTCTCAGCATGCTTGCGCCTGTATTTTTCGCTTATCCAAATATATCGGTTAGGAAATTTGGAAAGATCAACCACATTATCAACAACGGCGAGTCCAAGGCCCTCGAGTTTCTTCCTATATGCCTAATTTTCGACCCTCGCAGCTGGCTTCACATACGACCGCATGCTGCACACTACTGCCGACGATGCGTGGGATGCCATCATGCGCATCCACGTCCGCGCGCCCTTCCGCCTGGTTCGTGAAGCCGCTCCCCACATGCGGATCAAAGTGCGCGCACCCCTTCTCCTTCTTTTCCGGCAATATTGAGTTGATTGATCCGTCTCCCGCCCTCTCAGGACCCTAAAGCCCGAGAAAACCGCTGCGTCATCAACGTTTCCTCGCTCGCCGGTCTTCACGGCAACGTCGGCCAGGCCAACTACTCTACCGCCAAGGCTGGCGTGATCGGCCTGACGAAGACGATTGCGAGGGAGTGGGGCTCCTTCGGCGTTCGTGCAAACACCGTTGCATTCGGCTATGTCAAGACAAGGTATTATTCAGCGCATCAAACCCCGAAAAATGCATGGGGCTGACTAGTAGTTGGGTGCAGATTAACGCAGGCCAGGGAAGACGGTGCAGTCATTGAGATTGACGGCAAGAAGGTAGAGCTTGGTATCCCGGGCTTGAAGGAGCGTGCTGCGAAGAGCTTCAGCAGCAACATTCCACTTGGTCGCGGTGCCGAACCAGAGGAGGCCGCGGGTGCCGTATTGCTGTGCGTCATATGCTCTTCTCCATTTATTACCCCTCATTGATCGAAACTGGTATGGACAGTCTGGTCTCTCCATTGGCATCCTACGTGACAGGGACCACGCTAGAGGTCACGGGAGGTGAAGGTATATGAGTAGAGCCCCGGGTGTGTTTTGTGCGTTCCCCTTGTATTTTGTAGGCTCGTTCCTCTGTATATATCTTCTTTTGAATGCCTTGGGAGGTGGACTACTCCTTAGTGGCGGATGCTCCGCGGCTCTAGATTTGCAGGTTTATTCTTGGGTCAGTCATTATACGCGGAGCCGACTTGCACAGCTGCCGGTCATTGAATTCCTCCGTACTTACTGTACATATATACGGCCCATGGGGGTTGTAATCTGCCGATCCACTGGCACCCAAATGTAACTGAAACAGTTTTTTTATTTACTTCCTACAGGTATAAAAGACCCTCTTGTCTTCCAATGCAGGAACCTCTTCTTCCCTTCTTGAACCCAAAGCACCGTAAGTCGGAATGTCGCGGCCAGGCGTACCGTGTGCAGGAAATAGCCCCGGGCTGATCATCTGCAGACGGCAGCCACAGTGGACGACCCTCTGGATATCATCACATGCATAACGCTAACATATATGCAAACCTTAGGCAGCAAAGGTGCTCTGCTCGCATTAATCACCTATAGAAGTCTGCAGGTGGTCTAGTACGAGAGAGGCGACAGAATAGCCGATCTCGGCGGGACGCTTGAGCTTATTCTAGCTGTCAACGTTAACGGTCTGCTGTCAATAACGTCAAGGATACGTCTACGTGTTTGTTACGTAGCCCCAGAAAATTCTGCGGCGCGTAGAGCAGGGCCGTGGCTGTGACTGCGATAGCGTCAGGCTCTGTGCCTACTTACATTAATCGAACCAAGGTGAGTGAGAATTTGAATATCCTTCTGTAACGCATATTAGAATTGATCATTGTTGCTAGATGACTTCCGTTCGTGCCTTCCCAACTTGTACCAGACCATCCCACTGACTGCTATCGCTTAGGATATCCGGGATTTGTCGGCGAAAATCAATATACCTCCGGCCCAGCCTCCAAGTATCATCAGTCAGCGCGCAGACTTATTCGTGCTGCCGCTAGATGACCCGAAAACTAGTGCTGGTCGTGTTATCGTGAGTCTGACAGAGTAGCATGTGCAGCATTGCGAATTCAATGCTCGCGTCAGGTTATTGCAAAAGTGATACGCGGTGTCCCGCTCAATGACGAAGCTCGCGAGAAAACCCGGGAGGTGAGAGGCTTGCACAGATGATGGGATCGTATTTGATGGCAGCTCTGCACAGGATATTCGAAAAGCCTTGCTTCCTTGGACTACTATGGGCCATCCGAACATTGTGCCGTTGATCGGTGTTGCATACAGCATACCGCATATAATCTCAGTGGTTACGCCCTACTACGAGGCTGGCAATGTCGTCAGCTACCTTCAGAAGAACGACAAGCAGCCCCTAGTGAAACTCGTAGGTTTTCCGCTGTGCTCATATACGTGTACTAACCAACAAGCAGGTCCGGGATGCAGCTGCAGGATTGCAGTATCTTCATTCGAAATCGGTTCTGCACAAAGACTTATGTGGTGTATGTGTCATGAATACATCAGGACTGTCGCGGCATTCTCTGACAGTCAGTTCCCGAGATAGACCAAGGTCCTCGTAGACCCAGGAGGACACGCTAGGTTAACGGAGATCGGGCTCGGCCCGGTCCTCGTTAATCACGCATTCACCACTGTTAATATGGCCGGCGTAGCGCGCTGGCAAGCACCTGAAGTCATTTTGGATGCGGAAGACGACCCCAACGGGCCGTACACCAAGGCGTCCGACGTATATGCATTCGCGATGCTCATAGTCGAAGTGAGTCTGCAATCTGTCAAAGAGACAAGAGGCCTGTGTATGACGGGCTATACGCTTGCAGATGATAACCCTCGAGCGCCCTTTCAGCCATCAGAGATCCGACACCGGCGTGGTGCTCAAGGCGGTCCAAGGCGACAGGCCCAGGAAACCTGACAATTTAGATGAAACACAGTTGAAATTGTGGACGCTGGCGGAACGGTGTTGGGCACCGGAGCCAGGACAGAGACCTGACATGACCGAAGTCTACGAAAACTTGCAAAAGTTTTGATCTTTGCCATACCGACTCCGGTTTACTCGGCGTCTTGCAGTACACAGACGCATGGGGCTTTACCTTGAGATTCTTTATATTTGTGAGACCCGTATAAAAGCGCTGATATTTTTTTCGCATATTCTGCCAGTGGCTGAGCACAATGCAGATGGTGTAGAGCCATGCTCTCGCATATCAAAGGATGTACGTATGTGATGCGGTGAACATCCGGTGTATCGACTCGGATAGTATTTTCAATATCGGTTGACGCCAAACACGATGCTCACTCAGCTCAGATGCAAGACAGCGGTCCCTCCCAGCTCAGACGTCCAAGTATGTCATATTACCAGCACGACTAGGATGTCCGAGAATGGAAGAGGGGAGGCTCCCAAATCGCTCCTCCAGAGGCTAGAGAATGCAGAAAAAGAGGTGTTACGTTTGAGCATTACCTAGGTCGTAAGCTCGTTGGTGAGTGTATCTCGTCGAAACTGGATTAGTGAGAACCATACCTGATCTCTGTGGTGCCGCTGATGCATAGGACTGCGCCGGTCAGCTCGCCACCGCCAGGATCAAGATTCAGACTCAGAGTAGCATTCATACACGTCGTAAGGCTGCATGATATGGCCGATAGTCACAATAGGGTAAGACGCAAGGAACGATGTTTGCTCACTGGCCTCATACTATCGGCCATCTCAGAGTCGGAAGAAGAGTTTGTGCTCTCGTAATTGATGGGCAACGCAGAATTACCGACGGTGTATTATAGCCTTATGCTCCAAGGTATAATGATCTCAGTAACGAGCTTGCATTGATTATGCCAATGGGCTTGATACAAGACACAGCACAGGATGCAGTAGCGGCACGGAGACCGCGTTCAATTAGGTCCAAGTACACCATGTGCCAACGTATCCCTCCATCTGCTCCCAGTGCTATTACCTCCATCGTTCCATACATCACTCTGGCCGACCTTCCTTTGGATGACGATACTCGGGACAACGGAGAATGCAGTTAGCCTACCGCTCTGGATCAACCAAGAGTATGCCTGGTCCAAGGCTCGAGAGTACGCAAAGGGTGGATGTCGGAGATGTAAGAGGAGACGACGGGCGCCGGCCTTCGTGACGGCGTATGCGTGCGTGCATTTTGGTGTACTCGAGGGATGTAAAGGAGACGGCTTTGAAAATGGGAGAGGCAGTGGAGGATAGAGAGATTCGTCTGACCAACAGTGACCTAAGAGAACAGACATTATCTTTCCAGATCTGGCCACGAAAAAGGGGAGGCCGATTCCCGTAAAGCCACTCATATTCACCTAAGAATATCATGTCCCATAGAGGCGGCAAGGCAGGCCACATAGAGTACAGTCTTTCTTCGATATCGTGCTCCATATCGACGTCGTCCTCGAGGATTACAGAGACGGAATCCAGAGCGTTTGGGGCGTTGGCGATCTTTCGGAGGACAGATAGATGGGAATGCCAGCATGCAATCTTGGCCGGTTTGAGCACCATATATGTAGGTATTGACGAGTTATATACGGGTATAATGTTGTCTTCGGTGGCGCATGTTAGAGGAGTGGCAGAAGAAGGTCGGTACCCAGGATCAGAGGGAACAGCATCAGATCTAGAGGCCCAGTTATCTGCCCCTGCGGGAGGGAGCAGGTCCGCCGAAGAAGTCAGAAAGTCAATGTCTGCCGGCCAGAACGACTTCGATGATTCACTAGCACGAGAGAAATTCCTCTTGATAGACCGCTCCATCTGGACTTGCCGATAAATGTTTGAGACAACTTCGTCGTCTGCATCCACGGCATCCTCGTAGTCCCAGTGCAAGCCCAAGGTAGAGAAAAGTGTCTCAATATCTCGCCTTCGGTCGACCCGCCGTGGAAGAGATATAACGTAGATATGAGACGCATTAGCCAGTACCTGGTCGTGTCGATTGGGCCATTTGCGTCCCCAGACAGTGGATCCCACAGAATACATAAGATTGCCGTCCGTGTAGGCAGAGACGAAAAGGAGGGTCAAGAAGGCGGAGAGAGTAATGCATACGAGAAGGCGCAGCTGACGCGTGCTGAGAGCAGATATCATAGTCATACAATTCCGGTGCCCGAGGATGTTGCACTAGTTCCTTCTGAAAGTGCTTTCCTCGCGCTCGAAGCGCCGTATCAGGTTGATCAGAGCGCGACCTGGTGGGAGCGGGCAAGAGCAAGGAACTTCGAAAAGCAACAAGCCCAAAAGGGCGCGGAAGCTGTCGCCGCCATATATACTCTTATGGCATTCTCTAGAAAGTGGCACATTGAGGGAGACGCTCAGAGGCGAGTCTAAGACGTGCGCGTGATACATGATAGACATTATAACCTCGGGGACATGCAAAACGGCAAACAATGCTCCTGCGACGGTCGGAGGCGGCACAGTACGCAGTCACTCCGGAGGCCTTATTGGTCTTCTCACATACAGTCTCTCAACTTGCTGCGTTCCATCTCGTCGCGCTTGACATCAACAGACACCGATATCAAATTACTCTCTTCACTAGGACAATCGCATATTGTGTAAGACGATATCGTCAACGAAGAGCACTTCAGCCCGGGATTCACCTTGAATCACGATGACTTCACTGTGCTGTATCCAAAGGACCAGCAGAAGATGGCCATGAAATGCCTCCGTCGCATCGCAAACATTTTCACCGAGATGGAAGTTTTGCATGTTGTGATTTGCCATGCCACGATCTCCATGACTTCACCACGTCTTGTTGTGAAGCTGTCTGAAGCCGGTGCAGCGTACGTTCCCGACCTAAGAGGTGCATGATGTCGGCTACACTCGGACCCGTCTGGAAAGAGATGGTTGAGCGGAACCGTCTCCTCGAGACTTCCAAAGATCACATACCATCATACCCGTCAATGCGTGTCTCATGACAGTCATGATGACCCTAGTTCTCCAAGGGCCATCTCGCCCCGTTGCTCGCATCTCAATCTCCAGCTGATCCCGTTCCCATATAAGATCAGGATTCTCAACAACGCGTATCAGTTTCTGCGCGACTTCCTCTTCAGTGCCGTATCAGTGCCAACATCAAGGTAGAAGCAGGGAAGCGCTCACTATAAGTCGCGTTGCTCATAGAGTGCACCAGTTCTTGTGCCTCAGGGGTGTGAAGACCCGGTTCGGTGAAGAAAATGGGCAGGTGATCCTTGACTTTCTCGAAGGTACCAATGTTCATTATTGGGATGAGTCTCCTAACGTAGTCCTTGGTGGTGTACTCGCTAAAGTCGCCTGCAAATCAACAAGTTTCCGGGGAGTTGGACGAGAAGACATACCTATCCGGATATGTCTGTTTGAGGTAGTCATAGAGCTTGTCGACCATGCTTTCTCGACCTTCCGGTGCAGATATCTTCCTCAATAGATGCTGCCGGTTAATACGCCCCAGCTTCACGGGGTCCAGGATCGAGCGTCGGTGCGTCAGAGTATGGAGATCGAACTAACAACAGGTAGGGAGTGTCAATGAAGTGCCTGCGCACCCTGTTTCGCGCACGGTACCTTCTCAATTAATTCGGGAAGTGTCATTATGGACCTGCTATCCGGCGCGATATTGTCTTCGCTCTTCTGTTCTCCACCTGACTGGGCGTGCTCCGATGTAGGGGGCGTTGATGGGTCGCTCGTTTGTTCGTGTTTCACTCCCCAGCCCGCCAGGGCCAGCCAGTTCAATACGGCTCCTGGCTCATAGCCTTGTTTCTAGAATACGGTCAGACTCCATACCAACTCAGACTCCAGACTTATGGGTTTTGGGAACCCACCATGTAATCGATAACTTGCGTATCTCCCGATCGTTTCGACATCTTCGTCCCATCAGCATTCAATAATATAGGTATATGCGCGAACTCGGGAGGCGGGAGAGACAAGCAAGCGTAGAGATCCAGATGGAGCGGCAGTGACGGGAGCCACTCCTACAACTCATGATCCTCCCATCAGTACTGCCTCGGAGACGAGAATCATGGGTATGTACCTCACCGCGAAGAACATGCGTGATACCCATTTCATGGTCATCCACAACAGACGCAAGGTGATATGTTGGGAACAAATCAGATTTTATGAGGATTGGATCGGTCGGCAGAGACCCGTGGTTCTCCTTCCATGTCCCGAACACGATATCGTGGCCCGCAGGACGTTTAGGCATAGTACTGTCCTAGAATGCCCATATTGTGAGAATAGGGGCATTGAATCAAGGGAGAAAGGAGAGCACATACGTTCAGCCGTATTGCATGCTTCTCCCCTGCTCTCACACGTCGAGCGACCTCCTCGTCGGTCAAGTGCAGACATGTCTTGTCGTAGGTCTCATTAGATCCGCTACGCGCGAGTCGCTCGCGGGTGGCGTTCAGCTTGTCTCCGCTGCAGAAGCACCTATATGCATGGCCTAACTGTGCAATGCAGTCACTGTAAGGCGATGATCGGCCTTCAGCAGGGGATACAACATACATCGAGCAGCTTCTTCGAGTACGATCTATACAAGTCCAGCCGTTCAGACTAATATGCCATCAGTAAGATGTTCACTTCAGTAACAGTAATCATGTTCTGAGCTTACTTGGACGTACGGTCCATGAGGCCCTCCCTTGCCAGGTCCTAACCAGCCTATTGACTCTCGTGTTGCAATGCATAAAAATATGGAGAACGGACCATAATCATACTCCAAGCCAGCCCAGTTCAGACTCTCTTGTATGTTCTCCACCGAGCCCGGGACATATCTCGTCTACGCTCGACACTCATTTTCAGACTTCGCTCATACCATTTCGCATCTCAAAAAATGCTTACAGCATCTGTGTCCTCCACACGCAGGATCCACTTGCCACCGTGCTTGCGTGCATACAGATAATTGTAGAGTGCAGTCCGGAGCCCGCCAAGGTGTAGAAACCCAGTAGGTGATGGCGCGAACCGGAGGAGGACCATACGTGGTCAGCTACCAAGTCGCAATCTCAAAGCCTCTCAGCCGGCAGCAACCACAGGGCCGAGTAATATGATAGCGTACCGCAGAAATACGGATAGACAGGATGACAGGAAGAGGAAACAGCTGCAGCTGATGATATTTGCTCCTGGAATACTCAACGCCAGGTCCAGGGTACTGTACCGAATATTTTGATTAGGTGCCAGACAGCCTCTATATATAGAGGGATCATATGTAGGGAATGCATTGATATGGCTGCATGCAGAATACAGGAGAAAACACGGTCATAACGTATGTCCGACACGACTGGTACGAGACGGAAGTGAAGAGACAGGGTTATGTACCTCAGCGACTTTCAGTCTTAGAAGCGGTTCCGCTTCCTCTGCGACTTCGCTCCCATCTCCATTGTTGCTCTGCGAGGTCATTCGGTTCAGTACAAATTCCAGATCACTGGCGTCCCAAAGCCGGCACTCACTTTCGATTCTTCCCCTTGTAGTTCTCGACTGGCTCATCCACATCCATACTATCCGCCAAATTCGCACTGCTCCTCTCAAGCATCGCGAGAGGGGGCTTCCTACCCGCACCCTTGCCCTCCTTCTGCTTATCTGTAACGTCTTTGAGCACCGCCTGCACCGCCTTGTCGTACTCCTCATCCTCGATCTGCCTCGCAGTCGCGCGGGAGGACAGAGATGCGAGCTTGTTGTCCAGCGTGGCCAGCACGGACGCCGTGGTGGATGCCCTGTAGAAATAAGATTGTTAGAATGGGGAGATACGTTGAGCTTAATGTGCGCACCATGACTGCAATGCAGCTAGGATGCCTTCGACCTTGCCAGGCTCCAAGTCTCGCCCCATCGTATACTCAACTTCAAACTGTTGCTCTTTCTGGTCGAGCTTGCCGCGGATCATGTCCATGTAAATCGCATCGATGATAAGGTCTTCTAGTTCACGGATTGTCGGCATGTCTAGCGCGTGCAGAAGGGTACTGTACGGTAGAATCTATGCATGCTATGAGCATCCATAAGTCTCGCAG
The DNA here is from genome assembly GCA_004369045.1 of Heliocybe sulcata. Taxonomy (NCBI): domain Eukaryota; kingdom Fungi; phylum Basidiomycota; class Agaricomycetes; order Gloeophyllales; family Gloeophyllaceae; genus Heliocybe; species Heliocybe sulcata. Next base: position 185,058 of record ML213521.1, on the reverse strand, counting down.
CAGATTAGACAGTCTTACCCGGCGTTCCATGGCGAGTGAGACCAAAGAAAGGTGCTTCAGCTTAGTGATCTGAGCTTGATTGAGGGGCGGCAAGACGTCTTTGTGTTCTGTTTCGACCATACGCATGAGGCAATACCCTCATTGGACCCTCTGGAAGACGGACTCAACGAAGATAATCCTGGTAGGTCTTGTACGAGAAGAGCTGTAGCAGGGAGTAGAACGAAGCATGTTGTCCACTCGCGGAAAGCTGTTATGTGATCGGAAGATCTCTGAATCAGCGCGTGCATATAGAGTTTCAAACAACATAGCTCACACCTCTTGAATATTCGGGTGGTCCAGTAGCTCAGCGAACACGAATACGCCAGACGCTGAAGTGGCGTCCTGGATGAGTTTAGCAGCAGCTGCTCCTTTCGCGGACTTCGCCATCAATAGGAATGGCTCCAGCTTCGCTGCAAAATTGATTCCCAGTTCAATCGACATTGTGGCAGGTGATACAAGGGAGGAGGAAGGATGATCTACGGTCTGAGAGCGCTTGAAGTTGGCTTGAAGCCGCGTATACAGCCAAGTATGGCAACCATTACGCTTTGTAAGCAGGCCCCATAACGCGTACACAGGAACAAATATCTCCGCGACGCGTCTCTCGACAATAGCCCGAACCACCGGACCCTGCAGCGGTCAATATGAAGGTCACGATCAAGAGCTGGAACGCCATTGCCCAATGGCGCTGGGACACTGGCAAGGCTGATCAAGACGATGCCGACGAGGAGGACGTGTGCGGTATCTGCCGTGTGGCATACGAAGGCTGCTGCCCGGCCTGCAAGATGCCGGGAGACGATTGTCCTCTAAGTGCGTGGCCGCTGCACTAGACATTTCTTGTAGTGACTGATATACTGTCGGTGCAGTATGGGGCGAGTGTAGCCACGTCTTCCACATGCACTGTCTGCTGAAGTGGATCGGCACGGGCCAGTCGAAACAACAGTGCCCTATGGACCGCAGACCATGGGGTGCGTACTGTAATCATTCTATCAAGCTATAGTCTAACTTTACCCCTGGTTCTGCAGTTACGGCGGAGAGAAAGGTAGCACCATCGAATTCGTCCTGACTCGAGTCCCGATCCGCGCCACTGAAATGCTACACGGCAAAGACTTGACCTTGCACCGACCAAGTGACCAGTTAATGTGAACGCGCCCTCACCCAAAGTTCGGCTACTTGTGCATGTGTCGTGTCCTGTGAGCCACCAGATTCCCTGTACAGCTCTGACCCTGCCAGTCTCAATACCCCCGCCCGCCAAGACTTCGGAGGCTATATTACATCCTGGAACCACGTCTGAATCTCCAGTGATTGTATTGGATATCCCCAAACTGTAGACGCACTGAATAATACTACTGTACATGGGTAATATATATGCAATATAGCAAGCAAAAGTGAATGGAGGGGGGCAAGGATATATGGGAGGAATGTCCTAAGGAAGAACATGTTCGAGTACCGCAAGACTACAATTACAAGATACAAAGGGGGAACCAACCGTCTGCTGCTGCACCTGTAAGAGATATGACAATATAGGTATCTAGCTTTATAGTCAGAGGCGAATCAAGCAAAACTGTATACATGGCAAGACATGACTTCTTCGTTTTCCTCGTCGTGGTGGTCGTACAAGAGATATTGAATAGAAGTCTCTCCAGCCGCATGTAAAGTGGTGATTATTGCTCGTAGCCACCAGGGCCGCCCAGAGACGCCATCCATATCCTGGTTTTATATAGCCTGTAGCCGAGCGGCGCGATGAGACTTATGTTCACAACAGACGAGAAGGCGCATGTCCGGACGTACCTGAATAGCTCGCGAACCAACTCACGGAAGTCAATTCTCTTTTCCGCAATAAAGTAGAAGGTAAGCTTGCGACGATCCCTATTTTAACCCCAGGGGTTCAGCCGACCATAAATCAGGGAAGCACCGTATCGACTCACCACTGATACTCGGCATCGATGACTTCCATAGGAAGCTTCTTCTGCCGCACTTTGCTCTGGCACAGCTGCAACGCCTTCACTTCATCCTGCATTTTCGTCACCAGCAACCTAATCATTGAATTCCATGCACGCCCATCAGCGCTGTACACCAGAAGCATGAAAACTTGGAATGGAACCCACTGTGTATCCTGCGGTTGAGCCTTTCCATATATCCTCTTCGGGTTAATATCCTTCTTTCCACCAGAACCCGGCCCACCCGGCGTCGTTGGCGAGCCGCCATCCCCGTACCCCGCAGCGTTCTTGGCCTGCTGCTGCCTCTGGAATGCCTCCACCTCCGGCAGGGTAATGCTGTCGTTCACCACCTTCCCGAGATCCTTCCCTCTGTCTGCCTCGACGATCACCAGGTCGCCGACACGAATGTCCAGAGACAGATCCGTGCAGTAGAATAGATCCGTGCGGCCTGCTTTGAATTCGACAATGTACAAGGGGCAGGAGGCCGGGATAGAGGAGAGCGGTATGCCCCTGCCCAAGTCGCTGGCGGTGGGCAGCTCTGCGTTCGAGGGGCGACGCTGCACGGTAGGCGACCCGGTGAAGTAAGCCTGCTGCTGCTGACCCGGCAGCCCTCGCATCGCGGTGGGTGAGATGGGCGTGGGCATGGCACCAGACGTGTATGAAGGGCGACCGTACGACGGCGAAATCAAGTTGTCCCCGTGTAGTTGAGAGATACGCGCAGAGGACTGATAAGGGGAGTCCATGGCATGCTCAAGGATGCTGCTGCGCGCAGGGCTCGTGCCACTAGCAGAGTAGCCATTCTCGCTCGGCGAGCGGATCGACTGCCGCGAGAGGTATTGCCCGCCGTTGGCGGGGATGTTGAGGTTGAGCTGCTGATAGGGTGACATGCGATCCTGAGACGGCGGATGACGCGAGAGCGGAGCGTAAATGGGGAGAGAGGCCGGCTGGCTCGGGGGATGCTGCGAACTTGAGGAGGGGGCCGGTCTGTTGTCATTTAAGTTTAGCATATTGAGGCTTCCAATAAGATCATCGTCCGTCAGAAGAAGGCCCCCGCCAGAGAAAGAAGACGAGTGCATGACCCCCGGCCGGCTGATTTCCTCGGCTCCTTCAAGTCCCGGCGCGTTGAACCCGACAATCCCACGTCTTGGCTGCACCACACTTACGCTGTGCCTGCGACTCGTCGTGCCGCTCCCGCCGGCACCGTTTTCATCACGCGGCGGGTGCGCGCCCGCCCAGAGCTCGCGGAAAGCTGAGCCGTCGTCGAGCAGAATTTGCTCGACGTCGCGCATGAAAGGACTCATGTTCGAGATGTCCGCGCTCTGTCTGCTAGAAAGGCCGTCACCGACGTCAACGCCGGTCGGCGAGAAAGAGTGAATATGATTCGACGCTTTGCTCGAAGGCCCGAGAGACCCGTACCGGCTGCTGCCTGGTGGTCGGATATCACCATAACGAGAGCCAGTGATGTTCTGCGCGTTAGGGTAGCTTGATTCTTGCCAGTTGGGGCCTAGACCAGAAGGTTCATAAGGACTCCCGATCGGCGTCGGTCGTGTCGTAGCCAAAGACTGAGACCTACTTCGTGAGATGTCCGGGGCGTACGTGCGTCCGCGGGACGGTATTGACTGCGGAACGAAGCGCTCGTCGTACGTGTCGGATAGGGCCTCTGACTCGTCGTCCTCGAACGTCGACGGGAAGCGACCGCGGTACTGCTCCCGCATCATGCTGGACAGCGTCGCAGTACTGGGAGATGAAGAGAACGACGAGCTCCTGGTAGGTACGGAAGAAGGTAAACCAGGCAGGGAGCCTGGGCTCAGACCAGATGAGAAGCGCTGCTGTGTGTTCCCGCTGGGGCTCCAGGGTTGGCCGCCGAAGCTGGTCTGGCGGTAAAGAGACGAGAAGAGGTTGGGGTTGCCAGTCCGGGGAGGCTGACTCGCGGCCCTCTCTCTTTGGTTAATTGATGGGGAGTGTTCGTGGTTAAGAGAGAGGAACCTATTGGTGCGGTCGGCGTCATCTGATTGGTGCTGGTGGTGGCCGTTTGGTTCGTGCATCTTGATGACGGAAGGTGCACCGAGATTGAGAAGGTCCTGATAATTTTGGAGAGTCGCCAGTTTTCGCAGTGCCCTGTGATCCAAAACCACACTAAGTACAGACTTCTTGGCCGCAATGCAACTGCTCTATATGCGTTACGCCGGTCTATGGGTCGTCTGTCAGAGCACGCGACCACTGCAAAGCAAAACTCTACACGCACCTAATCTTCTGCCCGATGCACTTAGTCTCACCCAAACGAGATCCCGACAATACCCAGTGTGCCCACCCGAGTTCTATAGCAATAGTGTCGCAGAAAATATTGTAAAACAGCAAGGACAAAACAGCGAGACGTCTATGGCGCAACAGTGGGGAAATGCTACAGAGTCTATGGGGAGAAAGAGAGGAGGAAAACAGACTTTCTAACGGAGGCCATGATGCCTGGGAGTGCGTCCGAGGCAGCTGACCCTTTGGGCTTTCCGCGGGGTCACCCGACCGTCACGCGCGCGATCACCTTCGCCCGACTGTATTGGTCTCTATTGCGGCCAGAGTCACACCATTGCAGCCACTTCAATAGCACTTCTATACTTTGCAACAGTCTCGCTTTCTCAGGTCCATACGCACACTCTCCTTCTCTGCCCCGGATCTTCCGACTAGACGTCACGCAGGTCCTCCATCAATTCACCGGCGCGCCCCCTCTCGGCAACGACCCAAGCGTGACTCGTTCCTGAGTCTCCGTCGGACATAGGCAGTGCAGCACACATGCAACCATCGCACTCACTGCTGTGGAGCACGCAAAACCACCGAGAACGTACTTGCCCATGGAGTCCCGCAAGGCACCCGCTTCTAGCTCTCGGCTGCTCCCGACAACCTCGCCATAGACTCCAGAAGCCTTCTCGTCCTAAAAACTCTCCAATTCAACCAGCGCTTCCACTCACACGTCAAATACCACCTCCATCGCCTTGAACGCCGTGTTCCCAGGCCAGACCTTTATCGGCACCTCGCACTCGACTGTCTCGACCTTGAGCTCTTGCCATCTGTCGTCCGGGACACCATCCTTCTCATCAACAGACGCAGCATCCTCCTCAGCATCCTCATCGCCGTCGTGATAATCTGTCCCCTCGCCCGCTGCACCGACAAAGGAAGCAAAATAGCTCGCCCATGACGTCAAAGTTCCGCCCGGAGTAGTGGTCGTCTGATTCTGATTCGGGCTCCGTGGGTCCAGTCTCTCCATCGGCGCAATGCTCGAGCTAGCCCGCCACGACGCCGCCCACTCGCCTCTGGGCCCGTCTCGGACCAGCTGCTTCAGCTTCACTCCCTGCCCGGGTGAGGCGACGGCGACCAGCAAGCACAACCGCACCTTCCACTCCAGCCCGCCCGAGCCGTCTTCCAGGCCAACCTGGAACGCTGGGCTCGCGTCAGGTGGGATGTCCAATGCGAACGTCGTACGTAACATCGACGGAATGAAGGAAGAGTGATGCTCGGCATGGACGCGCCGTAATTGTCGTGCATTGCCGATCAAGCCAATGGCAGCTGGTAATGTCTCATGCGCTTCCAGCATGGCAGATAACTGTTATAATGAATGACTGACTACTGGAAGTCGAGTATATCACTTACTTTGAGCACGCGACCGCGACTACCAGGATGATTGAGTTCCACCACACCCAAGACAGTCTCGCCAAGTCTGTACGCAGACTTTGTGAATGTTAGGACAGCAACTTGCACACCGTCCTTGTTCACATCATAAGACACTGTCAAACATCATCAGAAGCTTTTAGTGCGGGATAGCATTGACGATAACCTTTCTTCTGATTCCTTGTGAGGATCTCGACAGCCTCTCTACAACCTGTCAAAGAACCTTCCGGCTCCCGCTCTCTCTCTGGATTCTCGTGAAATGGTGAAAGGGCCCCAAACGCGAGGTGCCTATCCTGTTCTGGGGACAGTAAATCCGGATACGACGCCAGCAGACGCAGCGCATACTCCCGCATACCCTCGAGCGAGCCTTGTACCCGGGATTTCCTGGAACCTAGAACGGTATGAGGAATCCAGCTGGAACTTCACCAGAAACATTCATACCGGATGTCCATTGGTCATTGTCTTCTGTCACTTTAGCTTGAGGAAGCGACATTGCATTCTTTCGGGCGGCGACCGGCCATAACAGGTCATAAGGGCAAGCAGGTCGATGAACTGCAGAACAGAAAGCGTGAAGCTCAAGCACTTGTATCGGACTACATATAACCCACCTGAGACGTAATTGTAAATGCGAACGGGAACCTTCATGACCCTGCTGTTGCTGTTCCCACCACCGGGCTTGCCAACGGGGCTCGAGGGTGTCTGGCCCTGACCTCCTACGCGACATATGCCGACCGTAAACTCATATGATAGCTTAAGCACTCGGCCCTTATATGTTGGCGGCAGAGCATCCGGGAGCTGGAAGCTGTAAGTATCTGAATAGTCAACGGATATATGTCAGCGCAAATAATGATGAAGAATCCCATCGGCTTACAAGTCCTCGATTCCCCAGGCCCAAGCGTCAGGTCAACAGCTAACATCGAAGGCGGCACCTCCAACACCGGCAGCGGCATCTCCGGGTCAACCTGTTCCTCACCCGTGGTCCCGAACCCCAGCCCGACGCCAGTCTCACCACTATTCAACCCAGGCAAGGACATCGTGCTCGCCATCGCCGCTGGAGTCTGCGTGCGCCTATGAGCCGGGGACCACTGTGATAGCTGCGGCGTAGCAGCAGGATTTGGAGAAGAGAGAAGAGTAGACGGTGAGAGCATCGACAACAGACCAGAGTATGAGGCAGAGCGGACGTGTGAGCGTCGACGAGCGTGCCGCTGGTATTGCTGGGGATCCAGTGAGGACGTGATGTCCATAGACCCTCCGCCCATCGCGCCACGTCTGAGCAGTGTCGACCTCAGCATATTCAATTTGCGTGCACTCTCAGAACTGCTAGGTGCGAGCCCTGCCACGGGGGCAATAGTGAGCGACCCTGTTAGTTGGGCATACGAGTATAGTATTAGCTCGTTATTAGACTGCGGGAACGTCGAGGAGAATGCCGTTCGAGGGACTGTCAGGTGCGACTGCGATTGCGCGCGTACTCCATTGCCGAGTCCCAGCGCTGAGCGCTTCGCCGGCGCCCCGTTCATCGACTGCACCCTCTCCATAGGCAGGGGCGCAGGCCGAGGGAGTCGATGGTCGCTGTTTGCAACGTGCGGCGTCTGGGGAAGCGAAGCTAGGCCCGGATTTGGCGATGCTATCGCCGGCGTCTGTGGTGATGATGCTGAGCTGCTTGATTCTGCAATAGTATCCAGCGACAGAGAGAAATTGGAGACGGAGGGTGACGCAGGGGACGGCGATACAGGAGACGGTTCTAGATCATGCAGTTGTAGTTGGCCGTTCATGACAGACTTTTTGCGAGCATGTGGGTGATTTGGGGATATGGATAGCGTCGGAGTGCGTGTGAGTGCATTCGGAGGCTGAGATGACGACGGTGAAGCTCGAAGCTGAACTCAGTACAAACACTCAACCAAGGAGTCGAGAGAAGACTCACGGGAGGCGGACTTCTCACTGGCCGGAGACACATGGATGTCAGGCTGACCGAATCTCTCCTGCAGCTCCTTGGGCGAAAGAGATAGTGATAGGGACTTGGCGAGCAGCTTCTTCCTACTCAGCTCTGGCACACCGTCCACACCATTAGTGGGTGCCTTGCCAATCAAGCCTCGTCTCCTCGGTCTTTTATCGTTTCCGCCCGGTTTCAGAGCGGGAATGGGCGTGACTGCCGTTCTAGGTGTCCCAGGTGAGGTCGGGGGTCGGGCCAGTGGAGCTGAACTGACGCTATGAGAGGCTCGCTTGTGTGTATATGGCACAGATTTTGGTGAGTTCCATTGAGCATGTACAGGGCGGGTATTCGTGATAGTTATGGATACAGAAAATGTTTCGCCAGCGAAGTAAGCTGACTGAGTAGGTGTTACAACGACGCGGATACCGGTATCCGCGTCAGACGAAGAGGAGGGACCTGGAATGTCGGGCGCAGACATGGACTGCTAGCAGAAGAAGAGGAGAAACCGTCGGAATGCTTGCTTTGGCGTCACTGCGAATTCTGAGTTCTCTATAGACGACCACGGATACCGACGGTTCACTAGTGTTCGCCGGGGAGTTGAACAGTTTGATGAAAACAAGTCAAGCAACGCAAAGACCAGAACGAGCCTTAGAGAGCAGGTAGATGGTAACGACCCCTGTATGTCGACCAGTGAGAACAAGCTTGCTCCTGGGTTTTCAGAGCCTTCAGATATCTTTAGGTCGCCCTGTGATTTTGCATATCCTGAAAGCCGTACAACGAATCATTCCAAGCCTCAGCAGCAGCCGAGCATTGAACACAGCAACGAAGGTGAGAGTGTGTTCAAAAGCCACCGACGCGTCGGGAAGACGGACTTCAGCGCAAACGATGAATCGATGACGAGCAGGGCTCCTTGGGGTCTCGATACTCGATATGGTCACGCATGGATCACGTGAGGGCATATGAACGCGTTGCTCAGAATTTGTGGCGTTCACATTTGTTCTCCTCCTGCGTCGACTGCACGCCCGGGGACCAGCGACATTACAGACATAGTCTCGGTCAACATTCTTTAGCTCTAATATGCCAGACTCAGGACTAGTGGGTAAGACTGTTTGATTTCTGCGACCGATCAGGCGCGTCGCTGAAGAATCAAGATGTGCCAGAGCATTTTGGTGACATGTCTCCGGAAATCGATCATGAACTGGATATACTCACTCAAATAACGTGTGTTCTTGGCCTGGATGAGCTTACGCCTGCCGGGTACGTGTGTTGTTTGCCCTTACCTAGCAGCCCTCATGAACACGATGGATGGCTTTAGCTACACCTCGGCTATCTGTGCGCTATCTTCCGAAGAAATACGAGTCAAGTTGTCTTTGAACAGGCTGAGATATGCAGAGGAAGAAATGTCGAACCACCTCGCATCCGCTATTCACGAAGAGTACCTTGCCGCAAAGTTAGTTCCTCGTCCACTGTACGATCTATTACTCATGAAGCTGACAACATGCGCCAGGTGGACGAAAGAGTTTAAGGAGGACTTGGAGCGTGCAGACAGCATTGCGACCATCGAGCGCCAGAAGGCTGCTTTGGTTGCTAAGGCAAGAGAGTACCACAAAGAACTGGAGAAAGTAATGGTAAACCGTTGCTACATTGCCTTCACGGAGAGATAAGCTGCGTTGTATAACAGGCTCGAGTGGCTGAAGAGTCGTCTGCGACCATCTCAGGGATTCTGGACCAGCGCGAGCGGATACGAAAGAAAGAACAAGAGCTGAAAGCGAAGCGAGCTAAAATCAGGGCCTTCAAAGGCCTTCCACCTGTATGTCTCCAAACCATCTCATTTCGGTAGTACTGAAACGGTGCTTGCAATAGAACTTGGAGCTCGCCCGGAACGAGCTGAGGAACGCGCGTCAAGAACAGATGCAGCTGATTCAGCTCAGAGAACGGCTACTAGGGGCTATGGCCGCGGGTATCTCTTGAGCATTCAAAATTGTTATATCACTTCTCCTGCCTCACTCTAGGCACCAACAAATACCACGGAACCGGACAACGGCAAATTTACTCTGAATATATCCAACTAGCTTCGACAGTGTAATTATGCTGAGAAATTATCTGATAAGATCTCGGGACTGTGATGCGACCCCGTCGGCGTCGGCCGCGCAGCTCTTCAGCTTCAACATTCAACTCTTCGACAGATTGGCCACGGACGCCGGCAATCGCGTAAGTTGAATGACACTAGGGCACGCGTTAGGCTGCGAAAACACGGGACGTTCTCACACCGGTCTCTGCTGCCTGCTGTCGCACAGCCGCAGCACAGCCGCAGGAAGAGGGGATGATGAATTGGCGGCATCACTAGTGCTGAATGCGCAGTGCATATGGTCCGAGTCGTACCGGATATTTGTCATCACACTCTAGACATATAAGTACACATCATGGCATCAGGAGAGATCAAGAAACTGAAGTACCATCGGCCAAATGACTGCTGCACCAGCTGAAGTATTGATTGTACGTGCCCTCATAAGCTCTCGCAATTTGGAGACTGACATTCTGCCATACAACAAGGCAGGAGCAGGGCCTGCAGGTCTTGTGCTAGCATTGACTCTCGCCCATAACGGCATACCCGTACGAATAATCGACAAGCTGGCTACGCCACATGTGGGCCAGAAAGGCGCTGGAATCCAGGTACGGAAACCACCACCTTGCATGCCCCGAGCGGGACTTGTTGACAGACTGGACGGCTTTACGCACAGCCCAGGTCACTGGAAGTGTACAAGTTCCTCGATGTGCTCCCAGATATACTATGGGAAGGCCGCTATTCTCCTCCTATGAGAGTATACAAACTTCCCGGAGGCACAGAGCCCCTGAAGACGTGGTATCTCGCAGAACATTCGGAGCCTAAGCCTCCCACACCCTACGTACGCTCGTTTCCATAACTCAGAGGCGACATGTAGCTTAGCATCGCCCAGCTGAACGGTATTATGCTCGGGCAAGACCATCTGGAAAGCATTCTGCGGGACCACCTCGCGCGCCGCGGGTGCCATGTCGAAATGGCGACAGAGCTCCTTGATTTCGAGCAGGATTCCGAGAAGGTCGTCGCCCGCATTCAGAAGAAAGCAGACGGCAATGACCTAGTAGAGACCGTGAATGTCAAGTTCCTGGTCGGGACAGACGGGGCCAAAGGTGCTGCGAGCCGCTCCTGCAGCTGCTTTTCCTACTAAGTCAGCATCTTAGGCATCGTCAGGAAGCAACTCGGCCTCAAATTCCTGGGTGAGACAAGAGATGACACCCATATCCTAATTGGCGATATCCAGATACATGGACTGGACAACGACGTAAGTTGCTCACGCTACGTATGGTATGCCAACACCGAATATCTTCGGTAGCACTGGCACATGTGGAAAAACGAGAAGGATGAACAGTCAGTGAACGTCCTCGCCATATCCTGATGTCCATCTCATTGTTCCCTCTATAATCAGGGTCCTACTGCGTCCAACAGAGAGATTCGACAACGTGTTCACCCTAATGTGCGGTGGGGATATCGACCATGCCAAGATGGCGAGCGATCCCAAGGCGTTGATCCAATGGATCAAGTCTGTTATCCAACGCGATGACCTGAAATTTGGGGGGTCCTTCACTTGGCTGTCTGATTTCCGGTGGGTACTCCAGCACGTCGGGAACGGGGGAGAGGGACTGAACATCAGATGCTAGACCGAACATTCGCATGGTCGATACGTTTGGCAAGGGCCGCGTATTCGTGGCGGGAGGTATGTAGGAGTAGAGATCGGCATCTTGGTCTCGGCGTTGACCGGTCCCCTCCAGACGCGGCACATGTCCACAGTCCTACAGGAGGCCAAGGCATGAACTCCAGTATCCAGGACTGTGTGCGTACGCGCCTGCAGTAAACTGACAGCCGCAAACTGACGATATCCTCTAGTTCAATCTGGGCTGGAAGCTCGCTCTCGTCTGCAAAGGTCTATCTCCTCTGAAGCTTCTAACCACATACACCGAGGAACGCCTGCCTGTCATCCAGGAGATGCTGCAGGTGACGACGAAACTGCTCAACAAGACCGTGGGGCAGGGCGTGGACCAAAGCGCATGGAAGCGGGGCGGCGCATTGAACCAACTGGGTGTGAATTATCGCTGGAGCTCCATCGTCCTTGACGAACGCACGAGCGTCAAAGAGGTCGCTCAGACCGTGCAAGCGGCGTATGGCCAAGTTGTTGCAGGTGATGGAGTTGAGGTTATCCGCGCTGGAGACAGGGCCCCGGATGCACCTGGGTTGATCTCGAGGTTCCCGAAGTCATCGAGCGAGCATCCGACGAGCTTGTTCCAGATATTCAAGCCGACATTCCACACCGCTTTAATCTTCACTCGTCACCCCGAGAAGGCGGCGGCCATTGCGCAGTTCCTCCAGCAGGCACTACCACCAAATAGTGTATATGCAGTCGCTATCGCGCCAGGCACTTCAGGATACGGTCCGCACGTCCATTTCGAAGCAGTCGACAGCGCATTTATCGATGTCCACGGATATGCTTATAAGCATTACGGCGTTGAATCCGAAGAGATGACTGTGGTCCTTGTGAGACCTGACGGTGTGGTGGGTGCAGTCGTGTCCAGCACAGACGGTTTGGAACGGTATTTCCAGAATATCTTCGTCTAGTCAATATCCAGGGACGAGCAGTGTCGGCGTATCACTGGACAGTATAGCTAATTACTGCATGTCATCGGGTAGTCTGAAGTTGTATTACTTACCTCCAACATGGCAAGGTACTAGAGTTACTAGCAATTGCACTCACATTCACGATTTCCGGTGCGCGAGCTTAGTCCGAGAAAAGGAAAAGACCAGCGAGTGATCGTGATGCCAATAAATCCGTAGACAGCGTGTGGGCCACCTTAGAAGAGAGACACTATCCGTTTCTGCCAATTGTAAAAGGGCCAAATTTTCTTGTTCACTTTAGTATACGAGAACATTTGGGCGACTCAGTAAAGGTTTTTGTGGCAGTGGATGTGGCGTGAGTTTGCATGTGGTTGTTTGCATTTGTCACCCACGCTTCTCTACCTTCTCTATTGCCACCCTTCGCTTCCTTCTTGACTCAAACGCACGAGCTGGTCTAGCAGCTGCTACAACGGCGAGGCGAATCTCACGTGTGCGACTTGCGGTAAATGCATGAGAGAGTCCATGCGCTTTTCCGAGAACGTGATATCGCTGTTATGCGTCCTCCTATGGACTCCTGAAAGCAAAGGAGGATCAATAGGTAAGCTGGTACGTCGCAGTCTCTTCTTGCCTCTCTGCTTCAATGGCTGAACATACGATGCTATGTAGGTGAACGAGGGGATGGTCAGGTTACAGGAGCAGCGCCCGCGATACTGCGGTTTACATCTTACTTCTGCCCACCACCCGTGAACCAGATGTGACTTCTCTGCACTGACGTGCTTTGAGCTCTAGAATACTACATGCTCACTTCTTCGGGAACATAGCGCTATCTAATGTCAGCGAGAGTTTCTTAGCTGCTTTGTGTCAGGGTATGTCCATCATTTAATCCATACGACGGAATTAACACTGCACCAGGCACGTTCCAGCTAACTGGGCTTACCACTTCGCATGCGAGCGATGATAATGATGAGGTCCGTCCACTATTTTTGCCACACCCGCCTGAGACGCGCTGCCTAGGAGAATCTCTCGAAGAGTACCCCGGATCGAGCGTGTATGCTCTCCGTTGTCAGACCTAGGCCTCAGATCTCTGAGACGAAACGAGGTCTGTGTCTGGGCCAACGGACAGCTGCGTGCGAAGAAACTTGAGTGAACATTTCCTCCACCTGAGGCACGAGTCCCGAAACTATGTAAAGGCCCTCTTCGGGCTTCGAGTTGGCCTGTCGTGGGTGTTTACATAGACATGGACCTCTGGTCTGGGACTGGGCCGTCTCAGGCGGATCGCGGACGATGCGGTGGTGATGCCACTTCTCAACATTCAACGTTCAACGTTCAACCCCTCCTGCGTACCCGGAACCGAGATGCGGGTCACAATATTTGAGAGCAAGAAACAAGGACTTGACTTCGCCGTGGATCATCTGGATAGATCATCATGCAATGGAACGTCAGGACGCCCGGCTGGTCTATATGGAACAGCAGACGCCGTAGAGGCCTTGTTAACTGTACCAAACCGCGTCAAAGTTGGATTTTAGAAGAGTCTGCGCCAGCTTCCAAGGTATGTTGGGGATGCCAATGAGCCGCATGCTCCGTGTCCCTTAGTAACAGTCCGACTCGCAGACTTGTCGCGCCGGAGACTTTGTGGGGCAAGTGCGCATATGCAGAACAGAGTGGTTGGCGTTGGCAGCGATGCAGCGACACGTTGTGCCTCTATCACAAAGTTTAATTATTCGAAGTCGCGACGTCGGTGAGGAAGCTTCGGCGCGGACCGCGGCTTTAATTGCTACGACGTCCGATTATCCCGCTCGGACAGACATCCTTGTGGGTCTGCGTACTACATCTGCAAACGGTAACTCGTCTTCTGAATAGATACCAGTATGGCGCGGCTCCCTCTCTTCAAGAATCTGCCTAGCTAAACAAAGCACCGTGGCTACTGCTGCATTGTGCGCTGGCAACTCGCTCGGGCAGGCATCCCCAGCGCCGGTCAAGGTATGGGAACCGCCACTTTTCCGACTTCATCAAACAGGCTGATATCCACGCAGGACGGAAGCCAAGCAGATGCGCTGACAACCGTCCGGGGGTAAACACAGCGGAAGAGAGATAGACAACAACTTTGCGTCGAAGTACGGAGTGCTCGAATAAATGCATAATTAACGCCATCACGACCAGTCTTCGAGATTAGCCACAAGATGTTCCGCTCCCTTCCAAATAAAGACATAGCGGACTCGATTCTCGCCGGAAAAGGCAAGACCAGTACCCGTTCAAGACGATGTGGCGTGCAACGCCATGGAAGAAACACGGCCGACGATCCTTCAAATGCCCTGCGATCGAATCCCCCCCGCCCCCAGCGATCCTCGCCAGCTCTTCACCTTGAAGAAAGCATCGCCGAGCGTCATGCGAGGGCCCAATCCCTCCCCCGCCCGTCGATCCCTTCGTCTCTCTTCTCTCCTCCGCTATTCCTCGTCCTCCTCGTCCGACGCGTCGCTGAGCACGCCGTCATCGCCGTTCTTCGCGACGATGGACGCTTCAGAGCAGTCAGAGGCCCCGCGCCGCCCTTCGACGTTCTCCATCGAAGAGTTCAGCGACCTCTGCAACACCGCGCTCGACCTCGGTTCCATCCCCGAACCACACCTGTCGTTCCTTCCAAACCTTCCTTTCTCTCAAGAAAACCTCAACAATTACACTCTGGACCCGCCAGTGTCCCCTACGCTTTCATCTGGCATACACTCATTTGAAGATCCCGAGTTCGACGACGATGACGTGGTCTTGGACGAGTTCATGTGCGCCGCGAACTCGAGCGAAGACCTTCTTGGAACCAAGCACCGTGGAACAGAGGGCATACAGCAGCGAGGAAAGTCAGTTGCGCGAGGAACTGTGACGTCCCAGGGACTATATGCAGGCCCGTATGCTGCCTCCGACTGCGCTCACGGTGGTGGCAGCCTGGCCCCGAGTGGTAAGAATGGCTTCTTCAAGAACCTCAAGACTCGCGCGTCAGCTCTAGTGCTGTCGAAGATATCCTCGTCGCACACCCAACAGGTAGGACCTCCTTTACCAACATATCATTGGGTCCGCTGACATAGGCGCAGGAGGATTCGAGTAGCAAGGCCAACTACTCGCCTGGAAAGACCTATTCGCCGCCCTCGAGTCCGCGCTCACCTACCCGTCCTCCACCCTCCTCTTTCCCCAGATTCCTCGACCGGACTATGTCGGGCAATCCAAAGTCCTTCCTCGACATCAACGACGATGTTCAGAGCACAAATGGTCTTCCACGCCCTTCATTCTCTTCCTCCGTTTTCCGCAAGCCTTTATACGGGCGTCCAAGTACGCCCGTCTCTTTCAACAATGCGACTCCCGGTACATGCACAGCAACTCCCGGACCGGAGAGCGGACATCGCGGCTATTTCCCGGATCCTCATCCCTATCCCAGCACGTCCAGCCCACGCAGGGCTGCAAATCCTATCAGAAGCCTGTTTACATCCAAATCGACGGGCCACTTCCCGAAGCCTAGCAAGCCGATCGAGGTAGCAGACTACGCAGCACCGCTGTCGAGACTGAACTCGAGTAGTTCTGTGCTGAGCACGTACACGGCCCCTCGGCCAGCGCCGCCTAAGCCAGAGGGCAGCGGATATGCTGATCTGTATGGACGGCGACCGAGTGCGCCCGAGGACTACGCATATGCGAGAATCAAGGAGAAGGAAGTAAGTGTATGCGCCTCAGAGGTAGAGTTGATTTTCACGTCTGATTTCGCTAGGCTATGAGGGCATTGCCGCCTATACCCGTCCGTCCACGCGCCGATAGCCAGGCATCCTTTATCCACCCTCTCGCACTCGCCTCGTACAAGTCCAAGTCGAGGTCGAGGTCGAAGTTTGCTGCTGTTCTCCCGCAGCCGCTTCAAATTCCCAAGACGAGAATCAAGGGCAGCAAGTCCCTTCAGGCAGCACGCTCTCCGCATGGTGCTCAGCCTGCCAATGGATGGTCCAGTGCCAGTAACAGCGGGACGGCCACCCCGTCTTCCGTGATTGATGTAAAGAGGCAGGATCCCTCCTTCTTCCACATTACTGCCGGCGGTGATCCGCGGCGTGATGACTCCGTGCCTCCTGTTCCGCCCTTGCCTGCTTCACCAGCCAAGTTTCTGGAGGTAGCCAAGTCTAAGCGCAGTAGGGCGCGGAGTGGCAGCGTCACGAGTCAGATTAGCGAAGCCTTGTCTGCTGGGCTCGCTGGACTGGGCGTGGGTAGTAGGGCTAGGTCGAGGTCGAAGGAGTCGGTTATGGCGCAGCAAAAGGAGGAGCAGGCGAAGGAGGAGGCGTTGAATGTTGGGAGGGTGTTCACGCCTGAAGACGACCCTTTTAAGAAGGCGGATGTGGTCGAGGTGAGGAGCAAGAAGGGGAGTGGGTACTCGGCTGTCAGTGGTAGTGGGAGCGAGGAGGAGGGCAGGTGGTTTGTCCCGCCGAGGATGAGGGGGCTGGGGATAGATGCGCATCCGTATGCCGGTGTCCCGCCGATGTGGGGAGGCCCGTCGCCAACCCCGCCGCCTATGATGCCGCCACCGACTTATCCGCTTCCTGAGATACCTGATTGGCAAGGCTTGCCGACGCCTCCGAGTTCGAGCATTGTGCCATCGTCTGGCATGTTTGAGAAGATGGCGGACGGGGCGTCTGCGTACCCTCCATCTGGTGGACTGCCCAGTGCGAGGTTGCCAACCCCGCCGATGATGGGCATGAGCGGGAGGCGACAGTCGTTCATTGATATGGACGGGGGGAGTGTGAGGAGGATGCGCCACGTGCCTACGTTGGAGGAGGTGAGGGATCGGACGAGGACGAGGAGCGGGAGTCCGTTCCCGTTGCCCCTCACGTCGTTCACTAATGCCAGTGGAGATGAGCGGTTCGAGGATGTGCCGATCGAGGAGGGTCAGTCGAGGGTCGTGTTCACCAATCCGTGGACGTCAGGCGGAGAGCCGGGGCGGGAGAGTCTGGACCGGGACTCTGCGGTCGACGTGAAGTGGCCGCTCCCGCCTAAGAGGGTCGTTACTGTTCTTGTTAACGGTGAAGATGAGGAGAAAGAGGGTGGGTGGCATGATGTAGAGCAAGGTATCGAGGTGCGTTTGGGTTTAGTCGTCTGACTATCTTTATCGCTGAACGGATGTGCAATAGTTCTTCCCGAGGAAAGTAAGTCCGGATCCCAAGTCTTCCCAGCTAGATGTCAGCTGTCGCCATGTAATCATGTTTCCCAAGAAGGGGAGCCTGATTTCGGAGGCGTCGACGTCTACTAGCTTCACTGATGGGTCAGCGCCTAGTTTCGGCGGGCCAGCTGCCAGAGATTCATTGACCGTCGCGAGTGGCGGCCCAATCATCCGCAGAGGCAGCGAGAGAGCCGTGATTATTACAGATGGTGACAGCAGGGGATGGTCTACTCATCCATGCTGTAGGCGGGGAAGCGATGACAGCTCCCCTACTAGCCCTACCAGCCCTACCACACGTCAACTGAATGGACAGCAGGCTCGCGCTATTGTGGAGAAGTTTGGGAAGGGCGGACCAGCTTGTGCTATCAAGGAGGAAAGGCCGCGGCGTTCGGAGGACTCGGTCAGCGCGTACTATAGCGCGAGATCGTCCATTGGAAGCAGCCTACCGGGTTCGCCGCAGAAGCGCCGGCTCGGCAAAGAGAAGGTTGTCAGGGTGGAGGAAGTGAGAGACCTGAGGAGTGAGGACGTGAAGGCGCTCCTCGGGCGGAGAGGAGAGAAGCTTAGGCTGGTTGCGGCGGGTGGGTGGCGGGAGCTCATGAACTTCTGTGATGCCTTTGCCGAAGTCCGGATGGGTGAGAAGGCCGGGCAGATTTTGTCGGTCTTGGTGCTGGAAGAGGCGGGGGAGATGTCTATGGTCTTGGAGATGGCGCCTTTTACGCCGGCGTCGCCTGTTAGTCCGAGGATGCCTGGCCATTGGCATGGGACTGTCAGGGATGAGCAGGTCGTGTCGACGTTCCGTCTAGCCGCGCCCACTACGTTCGGGGAGATCGCTAGGACTTGTAGGAGGGGCCTTGTCGGTGAGGGGGTGAGTGAGTGAAGGTCTTTCGCGACTCGGAGGGCTGCGAGGACGCCGGTCGTTTTCTTTCTGTCGGTTGACCGACATCCATTCTTTCGTGCTTTGTGTTCGTTTGTTTACTTTTCTGTTGTCTGTATCGTTATTCTCATTCGTATCAGTGGGGTCATCCCGTCCTTTCTTTTCCTTACCCGTAACCTTTTGTATATATTCTTTTCGCGCTTTGGTCCTTACTTCGTTTACCCTTTCTCGGTAACTTATGGTGATTGCGTTGTTTAATATGTATTACTTGCAAGGAGGTGTTTTGTTAGAAAGTATGTTTCTATAGGATAGTTCAGATTAGTCGGTAGCATAGTACCAAAGAACGAGATCAATACCATTCCTTTTGCCATACCGTCTAAGACACGTAGTATACTCAGATCTCGGAACTGACACTAATCTGGTTATTTATTGGCAAACCAGACGCTCTGGCCCGCGCGGGCCTCTAGCTTAGATGGTCGCGGAAAACTACTGCTGTGGACCCTCCTCCAGGCTAATGGATAAGGCTGCGTTTGCGGCACAAAAGGTTTATTGAGTTGTTGAGCATTCAATATTCAGAGGTCAAAAGCAAGGTCGATATCACTCCAGAGGGACAGCCCACAAGGCGACTCGATGGCCGAGCTGACCGGGAGAAGGCGACGGATCAAGCTGAGATCGCAGACGCGCTCGTACTCCGCTTATTGACCGTGCCCGCCGTTAACTTGCTCGACGATGGCTGCCCAGGGGGTCGACGAAACCAGGAGAGGAGCTAACGCTCTTGGAGTTCTGAAAGACGCCCTGATTGTGCTTGCGAACGTCGCTGATGGCGGACTGAATGTCCCATTTCTCAAAGGGTGCGCACAGATCGTGATCCAGCTTATCGATGCAGCGCAGGTGGAATGTTTGTCAGATCGTGTTGTCCGTGACGAACGCTGAAGGGACACGACAGGCTGTGAAGAGCAACAAAGACGACTGTCGCGATGTGGCGCGAACGGCAGCGGAGACTATGCTGGGTGTAGCTGATGCGTTGAAAGGACAAAAGACGGACACCCTGGATGCGTCCTTCAAGTCCCACCTGGAACAACTTCAGCTGTGAGTGTGCCACTGTCTGGATCGTAGCGTATAGGGACAACTGAACCCTTTGTTTCGTAGTAAATTGGATGAGATTTGTAGAGCTATGCTGGCTCTCGCCGGACGGAAATACTATCAGCGATTCCTTACGCGTTCAGCGGATCAGTCCGCCATCGCTAATTGGAAAGCATATCTCGACCATGCCCACCGGATTTTCGTTGTAGGTCTATATTGGTATATGATCTATTGGCGCCGGCTCATCCACTGCATAGCACAGTGCTCATATAGATCTCAAACTGGGCCAGGTTGAGGTCCGGGGCAAGTTGCATACTATCCTTAATGAAATCCAGGATATCCGCGGTGAGTATGCCAAGCTCAATGAGAGGATCACAGAGATTAGGGATCTCTATGGAGCAGTTCAAGGTCATACAGCTGTGGTATGTCCTACTCCTATAAGTCTCACCCACAAGTCCCTAACAGAAATCACTCTCAGGCTGAAGAAAGGTACCAATACAACACCTGTTATGCATGTGTGCTTATGCTGATTTTTGTTACAAGCCTATTTGTTTCTCGGACACCTCCCCCCAAGCCAGCTATTTTCCATGGCAGAGAACAAGAAATCACAGATGCAGGCAATGTCCTGATGACCACATCTCATGCCAAGTCTCATCTGGTAATATTGGGGCTGGGTGGAATAGGCAAGACTGCACTTGCTCTCACCATCCTGCATCAACCCAGTATCAGGCAACACTTTAGTGGTCACTTGTACTTTGTGGCCTGTGAGTCAGTGGCAAGTCCATCACGATTGGTGTCATACATAGCTTCCACCCTGGCCATCCCAAGGACTAATGGGGAAGATATCCTGACATCCTTGGACACCTTTCTTACCACAGGACCCAGGAGGCTGCTTGTTCTTGATAATTTTGAATCTCCATACTATCAGGATGGGAGTACCCAAGGAGTTACAGAAATCCTCCAGAGGATAGCAAGTGTTCCTCAGGTGACACTCTTGCTTACTATGAGAGGGTCAACTGGTCCAGGAGATATAGTTTGGGGAAAGAAGATGGAGTTGAAGCCCCTATCACTGGAAGCTTCAAGGAATATCTTCTTTGATATTAGTGGTCAAGATCAAGCTGGAGAGAGCTTGGACATGCTACTGGATGAGCTGGACCATATCCCACTTGCAGTCAGTCTTGTCTCCAGGCTAGCCCAATTGGAGTCTGTTGAAGACCTCTTCCAACAATGGAGGTCAGAGAGAACAGCACTGCTTCAAGCAGATACTGCAGATGGAAGGCTCAATAACATTGAGATCTCAATTGGGCTCTCAATCAAGAGTAGAATTATTCAGAATGCTGAAGATGCTGTGGAGTTGTTGGCTCTGATTTCATATCTGCCAGATGGAGTGATTGCAGTTCCACTGGGACTGAAATTGATATCCCCCCACCTAAGAGGAGCACAGGCAGCTAGGGCACTCAAGCAAGCAGGGCTGGTGATTGAATCTGGACCACATGAACTCTTCACAACAGTTTTATCTCCTATCAGACACTATATGAGGAAGCATTATCCCATATCTGAAAATACCAAGATGGGAGCATGGATGTACTATGTTGAAGCCATACAGAGATGCAATCCTGGGCAGCATGTGACTTGCAATGATATTCTACTGCTAGAGTCCAGCAATGCAGTCATGGTCATCAAACAGGCACTGCAAGGAAAGAAGGAGCTAGTAGATGGGAAAGTGGTTCGAATGTGCTATGAAGGCATCCCAGAAGCAGCATTCAGGCTGTCTGCATTTCTCTCAAATCACAAGCCTACTACAGAACTCCTTGATATGCTTCTTTCCTATGACAAGGGAGTTTTGACACCAGAGGCTACCATGGCATGTGAAAAGCTTAGAGTTGAGATACTCTCTGTCCAAGGACAATATGCTGAAGCAAAGCATAATGTGCAGAAACTCCTGCAACATTCTATTGATGGGTGTTCAGATATTGGGTTAGCATGGTGCTATGAGGAGCTTGGGGATATAGCAAGGATACAGAGTGATCACTGTGAAGCTGAAGCCTACTTGAGAAAGGCAATGGAGCAATGGGATTTGGTGGGAAACAAGCATGGTGTGGCATGTTGCCTCAGAAGTCTGGGAGATATTCTGAAGAGCCAGGATAGATATGATGAGGCTAGAGAGCAATTCCAAGAAGCCATCTCTCTCTTCCAAGAGTTGGGAGATAGGAGAGGTGTTGCTCAGTGCACTTTTTGTCTGGGTGATAGTCTGAGTGCCAGAGATGATAAGCAGCAAGCACAAATTCTGGTGACACAGGCATTGGACCTCTTCAGGCAAGAGACAGATAAGCCAGGAGAAGCACACTGCATAAGGCTCCTTGGTGATATCTCTGGTGCAGTAGGTGAATTGGATGAGGCTGAGAAGAAATGGGAGGAAGCCATGATGAAATTCAAGGATGCACAGAACAAACTTGGGCAGACTCAGTGTCTCCATCATCTTGGGAATCTAGCAAGAGGGCAGGGCAGAGTTGGCAAGGCTGAGGAAATGGTCACAGAAGCTTTGGAGAGCTTTAGGCAGATGGGGAATAAGCTAGAGGAAGCAAACTGTCTGAAGGACATGTACCTCATACTGAAGGAGCAAGATAGAGCTGAGGATGCTATCAAGAATCTCATGCAAGCCAGAGGTCTATATGACCAGATACAAGACAAATCAGGTCTGGCTGGTTGTCTGAGGGTCTTTGGGGAGTATTTTATCGATCAAGGGAACTATCCTGAAGCAGAAGAGCAACTCAGAGAAGCCTTGGGTTATTTCCAGCAGCTGGAGAGAAAGGCTGACTCGGCTGACTGCCAATCCTTTCTTGGGTTCAGCCTCATAATGCAAGGCAAGATGGATGATGGTGAGCATATGGTCAAGCAGGCCAGAACTATTTTCCAGGAGATGGGTAGAGAGAAGGAGGCAGCACAGTTTCTCTTCATTCTTGTGTCTGCTCTCATGGCACAAGAGAAATATGCAGAAGCAGAAGGCATGGCCAGAGAGGCTGTAGACCAAGTAAAGCTTCTCTTGGGCATACAGCATGCAGTCTTGCCTCTGAAGCACCTCGGTATTATCCTCAAGATGCAAGGCAAGTATATCGAGGCAGAGGAGAAGCTGCGGGAGGCAGTGGGTTATTTAGAGCAAGCAGGAGATCTCAGTGAGGGATTGGTGGATTGTCTGCAGGTTCTTGCGGAAGTGTTGAATCAGCAGGGTAAGACTACAGAGGCTAGGCAGAGGGAGGAACAGGCAGAGAAGCTTGCAGCTCAGCTGGGGGAGTAAGTGATGGCACTCTAAGATGATTGGATTGTACATCTACGTGGTGGCAATCTATGGTAGCTTTATGCAGAGTTCTATGTGGCATATCAATAGTGTGCTATGAGAACATGCCTCCGAGCTCACAACAATGATCAGCATACACCTTCAGTAAGGAGACACGGCTGCATCCGGTACATCACAGTGTTACTGCACCGGTGTTAACTAGGCACAGATGTCAAGCAATGACAGGACTGGAACCCGGACCATACACCCATTGATAATCGTCGTACTCCCCCCGGTCCGAGCTGCCTAAGGTGAACCTTGAGTTGTGCATGCAGTAACCCACATCGAGTATCGAATCAGCTGAATTTTGGAGCGTCATCTCCCTGGTAGCAATGTACCAAAAGGACTGCGGTCTCGTTCTTGCAAGTATGACGGTGCATGCAGTCGAACGATCGCTGAGCGCTTACTCGTCTGATGCACTGCGGCGCCTTCCACATCAACCGAGAACGATGGCGAGGGGTAGTATAATATGCATGTGCATCTCGTAATAACATGGTATGGATACAATATTACTGTCCTGAATAATATAACCAATGATGATGAGACCGGAGAGTGGAGCGAATCAGCTGGTACGAACGAACAAGAGTGGATAACGATAGATATTGAGTATTATACAGTGAACGATTCCCCGCATCCGCAGGCGTCCTTGATATTAGGATTCTTGAACGCAAAACGCGCGCTGGACACAGCATCAGCGTCCGAACCCCCGAGAAAAGGCAAGGCGGGTGCTCACCTGAGTGCATCCTCGTGCCAATCCATCTCGCTGCCGATGATGGAGAAGAGGGCCTTGCTGTCTATGAGGACCCTGACGCCGTCCTGGTCGACGACCTCGTCGAACTTGCCGGGCTTGTCGACGTACTCGAGGTGGTAGGAGAGGCCCGCGCAGCCCTTGTTCCGCACGCCGATGCGGAGGAGCTGGGGAGAGGGCCCGCTGGTCAGCGCCCGCAGTCGTTGGACGGCACCGGGCGTCTGTGGCTCGCAGGCGTCAGGGTGGGTTCTAGGAGAGATGGGTGTGGTACGCACGATCGTGAGGGCTGCCTTGGTCGCCTTGATCGTCGGCCTTGGTCGCTCCGCCTTGGGTGCCGGCGGCGGGCGCGCGGCGGTCTGCGGCGAGAACGCATCGGAGGATATGGAGGTGTTTACTTTCGTTGACGGGACGACAACGGGCGGAGGGTCGGACGGAGACTGTCTTGACGGGCCTGCGCGGGGCTGCTCCGAGGACAGTGCGGACATCATCGCTCGCCGGGCGCCCGGGAATGCAAAGCGGCCATGGCTGGGTGGCGGCGGCGCAAGGAGTAAACGTGCAGGGCGGGCGCGAGCTATGCAGGACGCGGACATGGCAGGAGGAGCAATTGGAGTCAGTCGGTGCAGTGCTCAGCAGTGATATAAGCTCTGTTTACCGCTATTTGCATACTGTGGCGAGCCCCGTATCAGCCAATCATAGGGCTCGGATTGTGTCGTGTTCTGCCTGTGTGATCAGCCGATTTGGGATCAAGGTGGGTGTCCAGGCGGGGTTAAAAAGTTTCTAGACCGCTATGGCAGGACCCCCGATAATAGGTATCGATGCCTGATCGCGGTCCGGACAAAAAATCGGTCGCCCAGACGCAAATGCCTGATTTTATCCGGACAAAACGGCCGAAAACTGCTTGAACGCCTGTTTCATTGTCCGGACAAATCGTGGCCATAATCTATGGGCCTGATGCGTAGTCCGGACAAAGGCTTGTTGGTGCAGTCGGAGGCGTACTGTTGTTATCGTGTCTGACCCGGTGACGCAAGGTTCGAATCTCACGTAGTGCATTTCTTTTTGTTGTTGGTGTCCCATTCAGATTCCTTTTCTCTTTCATTCTTGAGTACTACGAGTCAGCTTATATATAGTATGCTAAATTGATAATGATATACTATTAACAATCAAAGTAGTCATATACAATATGAAAACAAGCTAGCAATAGCGCTGGGTAGCGTGCTTTCTGTGTATTCATGGACATCCGAACGTATAGCTCACAAGTCCTAGCAGCCGTCACTGAACTGGAGAAGTTACGCGCCCGCTATCGATGGGCAGGGAACAAGGATGGGGTGGTGGGCACGAGTAGAGAATGGTTACCTGACGAGTGTATGTTTGATTATGGGCATATGAACCCGTTGCATCGCTCAGAGAACGCTAGAAATCACTTCTATAGACGGTTTATAGCTTTTGAAACGCCTGATCCGGGAATCCGGACGGAAAACTGGGCTGAGGCCTAAGCCCGAAGTCCGGACAAATGGCCTCGAAATCTCGGACCCCTGATCTAATCCGGACAAAAACAGCCGATTTTTGGAAAATTTATCCGGACAAAATTCCAAAATTTTGGAAATCCGGGATCAGGCATCGATACCTATTATCGGGGGTCCTGCTATGGCACAGGAGGCGGTCTGCGCCACATTCGGGGGCATCAGTCGGTCGCGTGGCCGGGCACCCATTACGGCAACCAACCTTAACCGAATCTTGGCTGAGGCCTTTTCGCCGGGGCGCTCTTGTTACTGGCTCACGGCACTCTGCAATGGCGTCTCCTCTCTCCGCGGTTGGCACTGTCGTCTCTGGAAAGGCTTGCTGGCGAGCTGCGATCTCCCCCCCTCTGATACATCCTCGGCGAAACTGCCTCAGGCCCATGTCACGTTCGTACCCTCAGCTTGGGTCATGGCGAGCCTAACGTACAGCGAGCAACGCGCTTACCTTGTCTGGAGTCAATGCTGGCACTTGCCCTGCGCCGTGGTCGCCATGACCGTTGTCGCCGTTGGACGCGCAATCCGGAGCTGCGCCGATGCTGGTGTGATGCATGGTCGTACGACACGACCGAGTCGTATTTCGCTCATAACAACAAGGCGTACTCGCTGTTTGCATCCAGCTGCTTGGACGTATCGTCTTTCTCGGGGTAGTCTCGCCCGTTAATTATTGCAATAATCTGCTGCCTGCTCATCACTGCCAAAGCAGACAGCCATCCCCTACAGCGACCAGTCACCTGAAGCTGCCGAAGCTGTCGACACCCTCTCGCTTGCATAATAACGCTCCCGCCCTTCCGGATATCCAAGAAAGTGGCCTCACTCACGAGTAGGTTTCTTACATTACGTACCCGTAGCTGCTTATAAATGAATTCTCAGCCGCTGCGATCCCGCTGCTGTGGGACATCAACGCCAGGCAACCTCGAGGACTTCTCTCAACAACCCTCAATATATTCTCTCCGCTACCTCGGTTCCATCTCTGATTCTGTCCCATCCATGGGAGACACTCCGCTGGGCTCCGCGACGTACGTCCCAATGGAGCGGATCAAAAGCCTATACGTCTATTTCCCCATGCACACGTATTGATGCGCCCCTCCCTTTCGTCCCCTCAGCATGGCCACCCTTCGCTTCCAAATCATTCAACGCTGCACCGTCCTATGGATTGCCATTCCGGGTCTTGCACCGCTAAGTCCGTTACGTAAGCACGGGACCGGCGGTACCCGCGCCAGGCCCACATGGAAGTTCCCCGCTGGCCTCGACATCGCAATAGCCTTCCCTCGCGAGGCTGCTCGGCCTGATCTCCCCTCATGGTGCGTTCTCCGCCCTTTCCTAGCACCCCCAGCCCAAATTAACCCCTTCCACGCAGGTCTATGTGAACGACAAAAAGTTCGCCTGGTGAGTACCCTGGGCCGCTAGTCGATAGCCCATCCACCGATACGTTTGCAGCGAGACGTGCATAAAGGGCCACCGTTCCTCGTCCTGCAGCCACACCGACCGCCCGCTGTACGAGATCAAGAAGAAAGGCCGGCCCGTCTCGCAGTGCGAGCGCTGCCGCCAGCTGCGCCAGGTCAAGAAGAAGCACACAAAGTGTACGTGCGCGGCCGACGGCGCCGCGGAGCAGGCGGCGGAGAGCAGCAGCAGCGGTGGTGGGGGTGGTGCAAAGTGTGCGTGCGCTCGTTGGCTTGCGGGTAGAGATAGGAGCCTTATAGCGCGCGTCTGGTTCAGCGAGAAGGTTCATTCCCATTGCGCCGGCGCTTCCTAACGGTTTACAGGACGCGCTCGCCACGCCCGTTCCTTCGGGCTCGACATCCAAAGGTATCTCATTAAAATCATCTTACGTTCAATGACGTCTTGATCTGTACGCTGTAGGGGACGCCTGCCCCTGCGACGGCGCGCGGCAGTGCAAATGCATGTCCGGCGAAAACGCGCACGAAGCCGACGGCGCCTCCCCGCCTTCCTCCACTGGAGCAAACAACTCGGGGCTCGCCGCCCTCGCGCAGGCCGCCGCGCTGTGCTGCAGGGAAGCCCCGCCCCTCCTCCCGCCGCCCGCCCTGCCCCTCGAACAAACCAACAGGGCTAACAAGCACGCGCGCGACAGCCCCCCGGGGTCCAGCCACGGCCCCAAACGCACCAAACCGCAACCGGCCCCGCTCCCCGCCGCGCTCCCCCTCCCCACCCCCGCGCACCGCGGCCCCGACCTGCCGCCCATCTTCGCCGCCGCCGCCCTCCCCGCGCCCCCGCTCACGATCCCGCCGCTCAGCACGTTCACCTCGCTCGCGGGCTCGGGGTGCTGCTGCGGCCTGCGCTGCGCGTGCCCGGGGTGCGTCGAGCACCGCGGCCCCGCGCACGCGGCGGCCGACCGGGAGGAGTGCCCCGGATGCGGTTCGTGCGTTGACTACGATGGTGGGGTCGAGTTGCCCACTCAATCGCCTGTCGTTAGGATGACAGCGGCTTTGCCGCCGCTCTTTGTGCTGGGCGCTGAGCCCTCGGTGCCGGCCAAGAACTGGCCGTGAGGGGTGGTTACAGGGTGTTTATTATGGCCGATGTGGCGTTCTTGGGACTCTTATTATTCATCTTCGATGTCGTAGACGTCGTCTTCATGCATTCCAGATTGGTTCTTGGAGATTTGGTGTACTGTTGTACGTTACGTTGCCGCGGAATGTCACGTTGTTTCGTATACCTAGCGCGAGCAACGGAACGCATACAGTCAGTAGGTCCTACCGGCAGCCTACACGAACGCGGCAAGACAACAATGGGACAATACAGTGAGGTGCAGCTAATACAAAAGACCCAGAGGGAGAATCCACCGTTATCCGCCGTACCCAGCGCGGCGTCCGTTCATATAGTACGTGTATTACAATAGTGTCCAGGCCGATCATACCCTAGAAGACCTATTAGTTGGGAGTCAATCTAGACTTCAATATTGGTACTCACGTATCATCTGCGCAGCCGATCACGATCGTTGTCAGCGTCCAAACAGGCAGAAATAACGTCGAAGCAAGGCTGACCGTGATAATGGAATCTCGTCTATTCATTTGGTGAGCTATGAAGGACCAGACACCATGACGTGATACGAACCTGCTTAGGATTGTCTGGCGCGTGGCGCACGTAGCGGTCGTTGTCGGGTGGGCTAGATAGAACCTGGCATTAGTGGGCGCAACGGAGCGATCGTTTGAATGGCGCACCGCTCCTTCTTCTGCAGAGAACGAGAGGAATGAGTGCCGTAGGCGGAGGGCTACAGCGGACGCACCTTGCACGAAGCGAGCATGCTCTGCAGCGTCACGCAGACACCGATCACGCTCAGCACGGGCGACCACTCGGTCCCGAGGATTGATGCACAGATCTGTAGAGGACAATCAGCGCTTGTTCGTGGGTGGGCGTCTTTGGTGGGACGTACATGGCCGTTAGAATATACATGCTGCACGATCGTCAGGCAAAATAGCTATATGTAGTGAGCAGGATACGTACGGGATGTACAGGAGATTTGTATTTATCGGTCACCATGAACTGGACCGCGGGCGCAGATATAGGGTATTGGGGCTCGAAGCGGAACTTGAGGGCAAACACCTCTCCCTGCAGTGCATTAGCACACTATTACACCGCACCTTCTCCTGTCCCGCGTACCTGGTACTGGCTATCGCCCATCACTTCCAGCGAGAGGTGCCATTCCTCAAAGTTGTCAGCGCTGAGCAGCTGTATACCTGGTACCGGCGGATCATGCACAGCTTAGCGTTCAGGCATGAATGGAGAGGTAGGCGCTCACCAACTGGGCATCCTTGCGTATGTATCTCCTTCAACTCCTTTGCGAGCCGCCTCGACGCGATGCCAGCCATGTACAACAGTGGAACAAGATGAAGCAGTAACAAAAGCTGAGCCGCCACCAGCACCCTCCTGGTCCGGTTCAGAATGTCCTCATGTACAAACAACGCCAAATAAGTCACCGCATATATAAGGAGAATTAGGAGAATTTCGATTTCTCTAATGTCTTTATCGCCTCCGCTCTAGAGTCACTTGTTATCCCGAATTCATAGCTGGGACGCGCAAGCGCTCGCGGGGTCGAAGAGGAACTTCTCGCTCGTTGCTACCGGGGTGCATCTTTTGTCGGCACTTTGACATGCAACGGTGAGGGACATTTTACGACGCGTTTGAACGTGATTTTGAGTGGATCGAGGAGACGGTCCGGATTCGAGTATGTCTAGTCAACTTTTGTTCTATAGCCCCTACAGATACAGCCCAATAAATACCATTTCATGATAATTACGATGTCGCTGGGCCCTCCATCGCGCTCTCGATTTTCAGTCCCTCTGCAACTGTCTTGTTCTCGCCAGTCCGCTTCGACCTGTCCACTTGGATATCGTCAAGGATAGCCTTCGCGCCCGTATCCATCAGCACCTTCGCCAGCCGTGCCCCAAGCTTCTCCGCCTCTTCAGCAGACTCGACCTTCTCCGTCAACGTATGCTGAACATGCGCCTCCCCCATAATCGACGTAACACATCCTGTAATGTTCATCGTCCCGTCCTCCGCCAGCTCTGTACATACGCCGACGGGGACGCTGCACCCACCCTCGAGTACGCGCAGGCATGACCGCTCGGCGAGGCACTTTAGTTCGGTCGGACGGTGCGTCAGCGCAGCGCATATCTTGCGCGTCTCGGCGTCCTTTGAGCAAATCTCGATCACGAGCGCGCCCTGGCCCACGGCGTAGAAGAGGGTGGGCGGACCGAGGTCGCATGTGATGCGTGGTCCGAGGCCCTGGCGCACCATCCCAGCTTTCGCGAGGATGATGGCGGAGTAGGGAGCGTCGGGCGCGTCAAGCTTAGCCAGACGAGTGGTACTGTATGCACAGTATCAGCGTGTACAAGGCAGGCAGTGAAGCAGACGTACAGGTTTCCGCGCTTCGACCGACGCATACAGTGTGGGTTCAGTGCAGATATATCGACGCATATATGCTCACCACATCCAAAAACGCAAGCTTTGGATACTTCCTTCGCAGCTGCGCGACCCGTCTAACGCTGCTGGTGCCCACCACACTCCCGTCCGGCAGATCTTCCAGAGTCTTGTACGGCAAGCCCTCCTTCACGACGAGCACATCCACCGGGTCCTCTCTCTCCAGAATCGCAGCAAGCTCGCAGCCTTCAGGCAAGACTGTCGGCACGTCCTTGCAGCAGTGCACGAGCATATCCACTACATTCTCCATCATCGCGACTTCCAGTTCTTTCGTCCAAAGTGACTTCCCGCCTAGAAGATATAGAGCTTGCGACTGGTTCTTGTCGCCTTCCGTGGTCATGAAGGATGTCTCGAAAGTGAGATCTGGAAAGGCGGCCTGGAGCTCATCGCGGACGCTGTCGGTTTGTATCTGAGCCAGCTTGGAAGCCCGAGAGGCTAGCACGAATTTACGGCGAGAGGACATCGCCGTTGCGACTAGGATGAGAGTGAGAAAGAAAGATGCGTACTATCGTTTTATCGCGGCCGTGTCAATTATTTACTGTCGCTCTGATATGATCGACAGTATGATCTAATCCGGCAATTGCCTTCCAAACTGCCGGTGGCGTCGGCCCACCATACGTGAGGTGAATTATTGCCAGGCTTTACAGCCGTAGACATCCTCGAAGTCGCTTTCATGCCACTGCCCAGGAGATTCCGAGCGCTTCACGGCGACCGCAGATAAACGGAGGAGTCCTGCTGTGTCTGGCCGTCACCGCTGGACACGAAGCTGCCTCTCGCCGTTTCCTTCGTTCGAAAGTACCAGTTATTGATTACAGCTCGATCTTCGAGCGATGTGTCCTTAATATAATAGGTCGTGTGGCAAGTCCATGATAGTGCACCATAATAATACCAGCAATAAGAGAGTGAGAAGGTCGCCAGTGTCTCATCAAAAGTCGTCACTGCAAACGCCGATTAGTTCTCCACTAACGGAAGCATGACAAGCCAACTTACGTAGTATTCCATCTCAAGCTATAAGGAAATAGAGTTAAACCTCATGAATAACCAGCAAAATAAAGGACGCTACGTACAAATAGAAACGCAACCTTGCGCGGCCAGAGAATGTTGAGACCCACGGGGTTGTACAGCTCAGCGTTGAAATGATCAATCGTACGATGGAGGCGGTCCATTTCCTACTCCCACATTGGTTGAGCAATAATCGCACTGAAGCTAAGGAGGGCGTACCTTCTCGTAGTGTGAGCGGAAGAACAACCTCGATGTTTGCAAGCTAAAGACCGCCAGGAAGTTGTCAAAGAACGCGTATCGTAGGCTATGAGCCGATATCAGCAGTTCGTTGATGGCGTTCATGGTCTCCAAGAACTGCGTCGGAGTTACCTGTGAAAAGAATCAAGAAAGTCAGACAAATGAGATTAAAATATTGAGACACTGAGAGGCTTACTCGGCCTTCCAGTTCGAGCGGGTACGTTAGCGAGAACTGGATCAGCTCTCCGCCGGAATAATCGCGCTCTATTCGCAACACCTCCCGTGGAAAATGCACGCCAATCTGGCCTACCGGGTGCGTGCCATACGCAGAATTTGGGGGAGGCGGGCCAAAATAATACGAAGATTTCGGGATCAATGTGCGGTCCCCGTCGCTGAATGAGGACAGCACGTGAAATGAGAGAATGCCAGGAGCAATTCCACACTCACGTTCGGTTGAGGGCACGGTCATGCCTTGCAGTTTCTCCAGACGCAGGAGGCTCAAACACCTCCCAAGGCAAAGGAGAGGGCGCTTTTAAATCGAGTTGGAGCGGATGCTCGCTTATCCTTCGCTGCCGTTTCGACGCCCATGTCCCGACCTGCGTAGCGTCATCCTCGTCGTCCGCGAGCACATCTCTGATATGCATCAGCCCCTCTCCACTCGTCTCATTCCACTGTGCAGCCTCCGACTCTTCCATGTTATGCCCGTCGTGGCTCGCCTCGCCACCACCACGTCCCTCCTCTGGCTTCTCGCTGTCATTGGTTCCCACCCGCGTCAGAGGAGGACTCGGAGGCCACATCGTCGGAGGAGCCACATGCAGTCCCAGTTTCGTCATGGCGGGAGCCTCGTCTTCCTGGTCATCGCCTCTTTCAGCCTCCCGTCTCGCTTCCTCGGCCTCAACTTCGGCGTCATGGTTGCCTATCACAATTTCAGGAGTCTCTCGCTCGTTTCTTGAGGAGACTTCCCGACTGCCAAGTCCTGAGGAGGTGGATGGCGGCGTGTCTGGCAAGGCGAGGTCTGCATCCCGCGCAATACCAGGTGTCTCTTGGTGAGAATCCGTTATGTCGATGGGATGGGATGCCGACGACATGATGACACAAAGAGGTATGAGCTAGACAGCCTCAATGTCGGAAGCAGGCCGAAAAGGACCCAACGAAAGAGGTGCAAATATGGCGTGTCCTAGTACTTGTAACAGCGAACAAGGATGGCTTCTCGGAAGACTCCGAGGAAGTCGATTGCTTTACACTTACATTTCTGCTTTACACTTGCATTTCTCTCGTCTTATACAATTACTCGCTAGACATTGCAATATCACCGCGCGGCGTAATATATTATACTTTCTTACTTCATAAGTACACAAGAGAATTGTAGGAAAAGCAGCTACATAATACAATCAATAGAGACAAGACCCAGAGCAAAAGTCATAAACAGGTCGTAACAAGAGAGATGCAACATTTATGAAACAGGTTCAGCCTTGGGAGCGTGCTGCACAGGCAGCGGTGTCATCCTCGAACCGGGCGGCGAGCCACCGGGATGGTTCATAACATCGGAGATCTTGCTGCGCGACGGCAGATGAGCCGGAGGAGTGCGCGACCGAGACCTACTCGCGTCTCGACGCATGCGATCATCGCCAGGGGGCGAACCCGTGGACGTGGGGGACAACGTAGCAATGGGAGGGAGTGTCATATGCTGAGACGGACGAGATGAGAGGCCTGCACCGATGGGACGAGGGTGAGGAGGCAAGACAGCGGGTAGGGTGGGGCTGGGAGGGAAGGCGTGTCCATCCAAAGGTTGGCGAGACTCCGGAGAATGCGACGATGGCTGTTGACGGAACGGGATAGGTGAAGGCCTCGTGGAAGGCCCAGGAGTGCGTCTGCCAGCCGAAGGCGACGACCCCCGACGCTTGATGACCTCCATCCGAGATCGCTTCATCTCACTCATCTCGTCCGGTCCAGGACTCAGAGGCCGCTTCATCCCGTTGGAAGGCATGGGGGGTGAAGCCTGGCTTGAGATGGAACCCCGGTGCGACAGAGGAACACGAGGGGAAGCACCAGGGCGACCAAGAGCAGACACATGCGGGGAGTGGTTTGAACCATTAGCCGAGGGTGCTCTGGCGTCACCTCCGCGATAACCTGCAAGCCCCATAAGCGCATCAGCAACACCTTCATCATAATCTTCGTCCACGACTCTGTTGGGAGGATGAGCGCTCGCACTCGTCGGCGACGGCTGCACAGACCTGTTGGCTGAACCTGACCCATTCGAACTCCCAGGCTCTGGAGTAGCAGCGGGAGGCTTGCCCAGAGACGGCCCATAGGTGTTGACCTTGAACGACGGTATTTGATGCCCGAGAGTAGGTCTTTCACCTGAAGGGCCAGGCTGGAACGGCTTCGGGGTCTCCGTACCAGATTGCGACTCGTCCTTGGTGGCGCGCCTTGCCCCAGTCCTGCGCTTCCTCTTCTCCTTTGGCGCATCCACGGAGGGGTTCGAATCAGTGTCCTTGTCGCGGGTGTTGCGCTTACGACGATCCCTAGGATCCTGCTGTACCATCTGCGGCGGCAGGCGAGGGCTCTCAGAACCGCGGTGGGGGTTGATCATAAGGGGCGGCGGAGGTGGAGGAAGTGAAGCGCGAATCGACCCTCTCATACCTTCAGGCGAGCCACCGTAGCTGCGAGCATCATGCCGATACTCCATGGCGGGCTCACGTTCAAAGTCGCGAGCTATCGGAGCGTCCCTAGCATCAAAGCGAGGGTCGTACCGGCGCCCGCTCATCTCCATCGGAGGCGGAGATGAGTGTCGCAGATGGATGGATCCAGGCGCGCTGCCAGGACCGCTGGGCTTTGTCTCCCAGTATCGCGAATTGCTAGAGTGGAGCGTCGGCCTAGGGCCTGGTTCAGGACTACGGTCCCGAGGAGTATGAGAGCGATGAGAGATGGGCGATACTCCACGAGGCGGTGGGTACATCGGTGATTGCTGAGACGGGTTACCAGAGTAGTCAGCCGAATGCCGCACCCTGCGTTCACGCTCCCAATCCCGATGCTCGCTCGGTACAGCAGGTCGGCGATCCCAAGCCGTATCCCTCTCTACCGGCGGTACACCATCGTAAGCGTAAGCTCGGGGAGATCGCTGCGAAGCTGCCTGGCCTGGGCCTACACGAGACCTACCCGAAGGCCCATAGCCTTGATAAGCCTGAGGCACTGGCGGGGATCGCGGTCGACCACCGTGAGCCCCTGGCGGAGGCGGAGAGGTGGATGTCGAAGGAACCCGGAGAGGCCGCCCAGCGTATGGATCATGGAGATGAGGCTGACTGCCGGCACCGCGCATATCCTCGGATGGGTACTGTTGCTGAGGTACGGGATGGTGAAGCAGAATACTCTGATGACCAGCAGGTCCTCGAGAAGGTGTCTCGGGCGCAGGTGGGTACATGGAAGACGAGTGACGGCCGTGCATCGCTGGCCGATCAAGCTCCATTCGGGCTAGCGGGGTATGCGTGGAGATTTGTCGGCTTTCATCAACAACAACAGGCGGCGGCGGTCCTCCTCTGAACGGTCCTGGCGACGATGTCCGAGGGGGAGGTACCTGGGGAGGCGGGGGCAGAGAAAGGCTACCATCAGCCGGAGGAGGTCCTCTGGACTCTGTCCTGAAGAGAGGACGAGGGTGGTGAGTCATGTGCAAAGACATGGGAGGACCCGGAGGAGGAACGACAGCGCTCGCATAGGCTGTAGGGTGGACATCTTGCGGACCAGGAGCAGCCGGCAAGGCGCTTCCAGTGGCTTGTGCCTGTTTGAGCAGCTGCAGACGTTGAGTGATAACCGGGTTAGTCGGATCCAACTCCGCCGCACGGGCATAGGCATCAATAGCATCGGATATTTGATTGTTGCAGCTCTCGTAGAGACTCCCCAGGTCGAACCACACCTCCGAGATGTACGGATTGATACGGATGGCCCGGGAGTAAGCGTCGAGGGCATCGTGGAACTGGTTGATCTGGAAGTACAATACGCCGATTGAGCACCAGAACGTCGGGTTGCGCCCATCTCTATAGACGGCCTGCTGATAGGCCTCGTAGGCCTTGTTGTACTTCTGCCCGGCCATGTAAGCGCGACCAAGAAGGTACCAGCTCTGCGCATCCGAAGGGTCTAGCACTGTCTCATTATCAAAAGAGTAATGCCACAAATTTAGCATACACATACCAGCCTCGAGACTCTTCGTGAGGTATTGAATCGCAAGATCCTGGTTCTGGAACGAGGAGCCGTCTTGATGGTAGAGCCAGCCTAATTGCTGGAGGACCTTCGCATGGCCCGGGTTCTCGGCGACAACGTGCTCGTATGCATCCTTGGCGTGCAGATGCTGAGAACATCGATGTTAGAGCGGACGATGACATCGTTGCGTGGCAACTTACATCCTTCTGCTGCTCGTATACGTGGCCTATCTGGAACCAGATGTCGGCATGCGCCAGCGGACTTGGCGGGTTACGTAATATATCCTCGAAGCACCGCAAGGAATCGTTGTATTTGCCCTGCTGTTTATAGATTATTCCCAGGCGAAATAGAATCTCGTTCGACTTGTCGAAATCTGTTTATAGACATGGACGATGAGTGTTTACCCACGTCATAAGAGGGATGTGAACATACTCTTGTCCATTCTCAGGACAGACGCAAAAGCGTCCTCGGCGTGATCCAGGGAACCGTATCGGTCGTAGAGAATACCAATACCATACCAAAGTTTCGGATCCTCCTGGGTAACGTGAGCATAAGCAGTGTATGGCAGAAGCTGGGAAGCAACCCACTTTGGGGTTCGGCAGCAGATACAGAGCCTGCTGGTACGCAGCATACGCCTTCTGCAGATCATCCTGCATCAGATAGCAATGGCCTGCGGAGACTGTGAGCATGTGACTGCGGAGGATAAGCGGACATGTGTTTACCGAGCGCACTCCATACTTCGCCGCTGTCCTGTTGGATGGCGAGAACACGTTGGAAGTACTCGACAGCCTGCAAGGAGCCAGACGTCAATATCAGTATCCGTAGATTAAAACGTATCTCAGATCCGGCCTAGCCAAATGGGGAAAGTCCCACGGCGATAACCCGGGAAGACGGCTAGGCTAAACGTCACTTCACTCCACGTCGGAGAAAGGACGTCCAGAAGCGTCATTACATATATAAATTGAAATATCGCACCTTTGGGTAATTCTCCTTGATCCGAGCGATTCCGGCAACTTGTGTAAGTCCAGTCAAGGACATCGGGTTGTGCCGCAGGGCGTTCTCATACGCCGACAAGGCATGTTCGAGATCGCCCATCTGCTCAGCGACACTGCCTGTGCTTTTGTCAGAGACCGACCGGCGTCATTTGATTGATCGTGTGTCGCCGACGCACCTATCAAGAGCCACGTCTGTTCATTAGCCTGAGTCAATTTTTGTATGGACAACGGCACTGCTGATCGATTAGGGAGGCTGGGCGACGTGTGGGTCGGCGAGACTATCTGGTGCTGCCCGTGCGGGTGGGCCGAGCCGTTCGAGATCGGAGCTGGGGTGGACGGAATAGCACCGTTGACATGATGCGGCTGAGGCGGAGCCGACATGGCGTGATGTTGGGGGTGAACCGGGTGCGCCTCGTGAACGAGCATCTCGCGGTCGGACTGGCGTGGGGTCTGTCGATGGGACATCGCTGTGTGCGGGACGTCGGGTGCAGCGAGCACGACGGACGGGACAGCGAGGACGGGGGCAGGGGCACGTGTGTACGGGAGAGTTGAGGGGCGAAGAAAGGACATCAAGGAATTCGACGGCGGGGATATATAAGGCTGCGGGAGCCTGATCAGGGTCTAATAATGATCAGAGAACGATCTGCCAAATGAATCTCGTTGCAGAGAAGCAGCATCCCAAGACCCGCGTGCCTCCATGTCCCTTCTTTTCCCTTTTCCGTCCGTTCGGATCCGATTGCCATCGGCCACTCTTCCATCAAGATCTCGCAATCTCTGCATCCTCTTTCGGCTAGCGGCAGTCAAACAGCCAAAACACCCTGTTGTTCGGCCTGCGTGTGCGGATCTGTACCAGTCCTACGATCCTTGGCATGGCAACCCTGGCGTGCTCTGCGCCTCCTGCGTCGCGTGCACGGACCCTGTGCCCACTGCCGGTGCATCGTTAAACAAATCCAGGGCCGTGACGGAAGTCGTGAAGCACAGGATCATCATCGGGCTGTTGTGTATGTAACAGCTCATTTTCCTCTTGCGGAGACCGCCGGTCCGGCTTAGTCAGCTGCGGCTTCTTGTTGCCAGCTTCCATTTGCCAATTGAGACGCCAACCGAAGTCTAATTTAAGTCCGGCAGTCCGATCGAAGAGCTTCGCGCCCCTGCCTAGTTTGGCATCCACGTGTCGGGACATCAGACGATCTAGACCGGGTGTTTCTGTCATGATCTTCAACCATCGGCTGACATCCGTGACAGTGACAGCTCAGGGCCGAGTTTCTAATTTCATGACGCTGCCGCTGAAGTCATGTTTGACACCAGGCACACGAACTCTCTCTCAGATCGCCCCTATGATCAAGCTGTGCTTGTATCCTTTCCGGCAGGCCGGGGACTTGTGGAGGTCGCCGTCGCCGAAAGCAGGGCTGTATGTTACGCACTGGGAATCATTCCGAGAAGCCCTGCAAACCGGGGCGCCCGCTTCTCTGACACGCCATGGGCCCCGCGCGGAGGGTGAGGAAAGCCGGAGGGATGTCCGAGTGCCGACGCCCGCGATCAGAAAGGCGTGGATGGACCGGATCTGCCTTTCGACAGCAACTGCGCGATGCGGGGTGCCCCTTATAATAGATAAGTTGATAAGTCTATTTCCTTGCCTCTCGTGTAAATTACTGTATTTAAGGTAATTGTATCCGCTATCTGGACGTTTACGCGAAACCGCCTTGGCGACACACGGATGGCCCATTCGCTTGCCTGCGGATCGTTGTTTACCCTGGCTCACTGCTTTATCAGCGCTACTCCTAAGCTTCCTTGCTCCAGCGAGCTCTCCAGCGAGCTCAATCATTCTCCAGAACGTAATTTGGCCCGGATGCTGTACATGCACGTCGACCAGTACGACATCAAACTCAGAGCCCAAGTTTTCTCGCAAGTAACTCCGGCGCCACAGCCTCGCACATAAGAGACGGGCATCAGCCGTCATCTCTCTCCGAATTACTCGCCGATATGCTCGCCGCCGCTTAACGTCGCTATGAATACGTTCGTGAGCAATTGATACCTCGGAGATACCATGACAAGTTACCGGCCACCGCACCTTCGCCCGAGCTGGGATCAGATGCACCACAGAAGGGTATGTAAAGCCCACGCAGCTCCTCACTGGAGGTACGTATGCAATGCTGAGAGGGCACCTCATCACAGCAGCGCACAGGGCCATTTGACCTCACGGGCATTCGCGTTGTACACGGTCTCCTTGTCCCGCCTGGACCCACTATATACCCCCGCTGCCATAACTTCGGCGGAATTCCGAATTAGCTACACGGCGACCT
Organism: Heliocybe sulcata; assembly: GCA_004369045.1. Lineage (NCBI taxonomy): Eukaryota > Fungi > Basidiomycota > Agaricomycetes > Gloeophyllales > Gloeophyllaceae > Heliocybe > Heliocybe sulcata. The sequence continues at coordinate 146,458 of ML213521.1, read as the reverse complement.
CCCGCGATATTATCGACCCTTTCGTAACTTACAAAACTGCCCTATCCGGCCGGTAGGAAACTCAATCAGGATCAGGGTACCGCTAGACTCATCATGCGCTTCTTGATTAGATCACGGTTGGAGCCACGGGGGCTCGGGAACAGAGAGTTTACCGGCTCGGATACGGATGAGACGTTGCGGAGCCTGGGAGTTGGACCGAGGAGGTGGGTGCCTCTGATGATCACCAGCGCGTTGGTTTAGGCAAGCCGACACCAGCATGCAGGCGAGTCACTATATTACAAGGTCGTTCGATGATTGCTGTCAGGATACGATGGTGCGGCTGCGATCATGAGAACTCGGTATGTAAGTGTACGGAGAGCCGTCCCTGGCAAGGTAATGTCTGTCTGACATGCTCACTAGAACCTCGACACCGTGTCAACGCCTTATTTGCCGTAGATGGTCACTTTGTTCCTCAAAGTACTTTTCTTTATGCCTGATACGTCTAGGGCCCCGTGATTACCGCCGGGACACCCGTTCTATTTCCTCCATGCCACTTCCCTTTGCATACACGCCCACGCCTTCAGGCTCCGCGTCGCTCTAGCCAAGCTTGCGAATAGGCTTGTCCGGAATCGAGAGATATGGGAATCTACTGCTGATATGAATCTTCTATTCACTCTGAATGAGGGAGCTGGATGTCATGGGAGCGGAACGACCTAACTTTAAGCTTCCCCATTTGTATTGGCAATTTGGCAGCTGCGCCGTTCACCGCAACACGGATCTCGAAACTGGAAGAACGTCATGCCACCTGCTGTCAACGAGCCTGTGCATGCCACCCTGAGCTTGGCCGGCCAAGCTGTGCGCCACACTGAAGCTACGCAATGGTCGTGAGAAGATCGTTGTACTCGTGAGAACTGTCAATAGCCAGCGACTCGCCACCGGCAAGTCCCGAGTCCACCCACAACCTGAGCCTGCTCGCATAAAGACCCAAGTAGCACCATGACTCGTGAGCTGTTCCTATTCCTCGTCGATCTCGAGCTGTGTCGATTCACATCTAGACTCTGCTTTCTGTCACATGCTTCTGCGCCGATAATGGCAATCAGGTGGTGATCAACGTGAGCGCGCCCGTGAAAAGGCTGCGAAGAAAGCCGCAGCGTCCGGCAAAGGCAAGCCTAAGGAAGGGATGAGCGTGGAGCAGCGGAAAGAGCGGTGAGTTATCACTGTGCTGTGAGGCTGCGCTGTGTTTCTGATACTGTCGGGTCTGCTCTGTGCAGGGACGCTCAAATTTTGAGAGAGAAGCAGAAGGTAAGCGCCCGGCGCTCTCACCCTCCCATTTGCATTGTCGTGACTCCACTTGCTATGCAGAAAGCTCTGGAGGCTAAAGAAGGAGCGGCAGGAGGCGGCAAATAGCAATGGCTTTGTTCCGAGCCACTCGGTTTCGCCTCCATTCAAGTCCCCCTACCGAGCGTGTTTGGCTGCTGCGCCACCCAAGGGATGCCTCTCATCGTTCATAGTTATCGCGGGTTAGACGGAATGTCTGTTTCATGTCTCCGGTCATCTACATAATATCCTTGGTTTTCTACCGCAGTTTGAAATAGAAATCTGATTCTCGGGTACCATCGGACATAAACCGCTCGCCGGAAGCTGGCGATACGACAGCTAGGCGACAATAACCATCATCAAAAAGACCCCGCCCTTGTCTGTCGTCATGCATCTATCTGACATACACAGACTCGGACATCTCACATCCTCCCCGAGGCCCAGGGTGTCAGATACGCCGCAGGATGACCTGTCAGACTCCGCGCCATGAGGACTGATGGTGTTGATGGGCACGAAAGCTTGAACGCCGAACACACGCTCGTATTGGGCAAAGCCAATCTATGAGATGATGGATCTGGACCTGTCTATCCAATAGGCGCAGCGGCGTGCAGTGTTTAGATGGCTGGCCGGTTCCGTGTGTGCGGTCAAAGAAAGTTATGCTATAACAATGCGAGATAGTGATATCCAATAATATGGCAACACGAGGATGCTTACTGTGCCGCAGCACCTCAATACATAGCGCAACATATAGGATAATCGACTGCGAAGGCGTCGGAGGCCTTTCACTTGGCTTTTGCACCTGGGCCGCCTTCAAGAAGTCTTCGCCTTCTACTCGGAGTCCGAGGCTCCTCATCGTCCACGTCCCAACCTGGTGCTGGAGAGTAGTATCGCTGTGGAGGAGGCATGGCTGGGAAAGACGGCTGGTGAGGGTGGTTCTGGCTTGGAGGAACAGGTGCATATTGTCTGAGGTAGAAGTTAAAGACGGTGTTGGCAAATATAGTGAAGAAGGAAATAGATGTGACGACAAATATCTGGAAAGGCAAAAAGTGGTTAGCTTGGAAGCTCCGCGGCAACACCAGATGGGTCTACCAGTGTCTTCCAGCTGATCGGCTCGACAAAGCCGTTGATCACTTCTGCAATAAGTTCGGCACCGACCCGCGCCCGTCCGACCTTGCTGGGATCGCGATTCATGCAGGTCTCCCAGGAGGCACATTGATGGGCCATCGCCGGAATAGGGTTGGTCTCGCACAGGTTGTTCCGGTACTGGAGGGCACATGATGTGATCTCCTGCATGATATCTGCACGGAGATGTCAGTGGGATGCGTCAGAGCCCGATAGATGTCGACTTACCTCTGGAATATTCCGATATGCGTTCTTCTACGTCCCGCTGCACTGTCAGAATAAACTGCACCAGTAGGTACAGAAAGATGAGGACAAGGGCGGAATTGAAGACGAATTGCGTGTATCTGGGAGCAATTAGGAGTAGTGCTGGCGGAGTGGATTGACAGACTTACCCGATCAAGACATAAGGTGTATCGGACTTGGGAGGTGCAGGAGCAGGCATGTTGAGGGTGTAGTGATTTGACAAGTTTTGCGGGAAGGGCGATCGTGCACGTACAGCGCTCTCATCCTCACTCCCGCTGCCACTGGCCTCGTCTTCGCTTTGCGCGGGCTTGCGAGACATGGCAAGTCTACTACGTTCCCGAGTCTTCTGCCTAGCCTTGAAGACTCTCCTCATAGCACCGGTCGCAATAGCCCTTGCTCCCGAGCCACCCGACTTCTGTTCCTCTGCTCGCGGCGGCGTCAACTCCGCCATATCGACGTCTTTCACATCCGGCTGTTCCACGGACGGAAACGCCTTTGATGGCGAAAAGTTTGGTGGGGGTGCCCATGGATGAGATGGTTCGCTATGAGGTGGGGGTGTCTGGAATATGAATGGTACATTGTTGTTTGGCCCGAAAGTCTGCCGAGGTGCGCTTGGGAAGAGGGGCGAAGGAGGATTCGAGTCAATGTGTGGCCCTAAATTCCGGTCGCCCACAAATTCAATAGAAGCAATATATCTTCACACACGTTTTCGAGGAGAGCCACTGTCTTCCTCTGGTCTTGCCCACACAGGCTTCATGTTACTGCTTGGTCTCGATGTGAACTGGAAGTCCATCGGGGCTTCCGTTGAGCGCTGCGAGCGCAGTATGCGCGACATTGTTCAAACCAGTGGACAGAGTAAAGGCTCGTTGGCAGTTGGCAGAAGGAACAGTCGTGGCTCGTGGGTGCCGTCGGTCGACGCGTACATCACGTGCATTTAATTACTGCATTGGGATGCTTCGCGTCGACGAAAGCTGCAGCTTGCATCCCGCCACAACATCGCCGCCGCTGCTTGCGATACTCTCTAGAATGTTACGAGGGCATGCCTTAAGACATGCTGCGGTGGCTGCAAGGGCTACGTCTAGGACAAGTCTCAGGCGCTTCCATCCGTTGGCAGGAGGCACCAACTGGTCTCCTGCGCCTGAAGCGAATTTGGTTCCAATAGTTATTGAACAGACTGTGAGTCAGTCTTAATCCAATGTTCATGATAGACATGACGGAGTGAATTTATCAGGGTAGAGGCGAACGGTCGTACGATATTTTCTCCCGCTTACTGCGCGAACGCGTGATCATGTTGTATGGTCCAGTACGTGCAGAGTCTTCACCCGGACAACCAGCTGATTGTGCGGATATGAGACAGATACGTGACGAAGGGTCAGCCTTGACGGTTGCACAACTGTTATTTCTGGAAGCGGAGGATTCGTCGAAGCCTATCCATTTGTACATCAACTCGCCCGGAGGAAGTGTCACAGCCGGCTTAGCCATCTATGATACAGTAAGCTCTTCCCATCCTGTGTCGTATAACTTCTCTGCAATGCATTATATAGATGCAGGTCGGCATCCCATTTGTTGCCTGGCTGGCAGTACTCTGAACTTATGGAGCGCAGTACGTTTCATCACCCATTCACACGTATTGTGTGGGACAAGCATGTTCCATGGGATCTCTATTACTCGCCGCAGGTCCGTGCTATTTTCGATGCAATGGTGATCTGGCTCTACTTTGAATTCAGGAGAACGCGGCCGGAGACACTGCCTTCCCCACGCCAGCATCATGATTCACCGTGCGTACACTCCAGAAAGACGTCCTTTTCGATATAAGTGACCCGTGACCTTACGCTATCTTATCAGAACCCTCGGGAGGGGCTTCGGGTCAAGCTTCCGACATAGCGATACACGCCAAGGAGATTCTTCGTGTGAGGGAAGTATTAACGCGCATATATCAACGGCACTGCGGCAAAGAAGGCGAGAGCGAAGCAGACGGCCTGCAGCGGTTCGGTGAGTTCCTTTCATGACTCCGCGCTCGGGTTGCTCTCCGGTGTATCGCCTACTGGTTACTGACTGACCGATATGATGCGCAGAGAGAGCTCTAGAACGGGACTACTTCTTAACGGGTCCGTGCCCCTGCATTCGCATGCCTGTCATACCACTTACTGTTGCGTCTATTATAGCTCAAGAAGCTCTTGACTTTGGGATTGTTGACGGTATCCTGGAGAAGAGGCCTATTACAGATACCGATGGTTAATACCAATTCCATGGAGCCTGCCTCCATCCTGCATTACCTCGAAAGTCAGTGCAGATCCGGAGCTCGCCTTCTGCACCCACTTTTGGCGCTAAGAAAGGCCAGACTGAGTTCCTTTTCTCGTGCTTCGTGCTAATGAGGATGGTCGGCCCTTATGCAAGAAGAACAGAGTTTCTCCGGTTCTTCTACTTCCGTTCCCGCTCCAGCTATTCGGATGTGCTTCACGGTCGACGGTTACCCAGTTCGCAGTTCAGTTCCCTCATTGCTTCATATGGCCTGCGGCCTTTAGGAATCTTACACCCGCGCGATACCGAGACACGTTTGGTCTCCTTCCTGCTCATTCATCTCGCTATGTCCCATTACTGACCGTGCTTTTGCAGCTGCCATTCCCACGGCTACGCGTTCTAGAGTGTCTATTGATTTCTCCGTTGGCTCTTCGCTGCAACATAGCCCGGCTCGGAGTAACCAGGCATACCAAGGTTTATGGGAATTCGCAGCCGAGAAGGTGATTAGACTGTTTCCCTATCAGATTAGCCAAATAGGTTCCTTACTCCCACTTAGGTTACGAGCGTCCGGGTTACATGTGCCACCGAGGCGTCCACGGCATTTCTGTAGATTTGTTCAAACGCTTCTCAGCATCCAAGGACCTGGTTCTCAGACCCGTTATGTTTGCTCCCGATGCGGAGGCTGCCTGGACTAAGGCGATGACCACTGGGTCCGTGTGCGTGACGTGTCCCACTCGACGCCAGCAGGTTGGTCGCGGGGTGCCATACTCTCTCCAGATCGACGGGTCCGACATTTAAAGTGCGTACCTCCTGACCTCTTGCAACCAGTACGGCCGCAATAATCACACGAGATTGTGCCCGCGGAGGTCCGTCCAGGTGGTACGTCCTTTGCCGCGTCCGGTTTTCTCTATGTTACTGCGTGCTATCTTCACTACAGTCTTTGAGCCTAGGTTTCATATGTCGTAGTGCTAATGCTGTCTCGCTACTCAGCTTTCGAAAGGCCGCGAATACCGCACTGCATTTCACCCTTATCAAGATCTCTCCGTTCCTGTATACCCCGCCTTCGGCCTCGAGTCCGGAACTCATACTTCCAGAACTCCGCTGACTTTGAATTGCATCACGCATCGCGATTCAGTCTTCGGTTAGCCGCGCGGGTCTATTGGGGTGCTGCTTTGCAAGGCACGAAGGAAGGTGCGTTTATCAATCAAACAAACGCCGCTTGGTTCTCATGGTCTAAAGATATACGCAACTTCAAGTTACATCACTAGGGCGTGTTAGGAAAGCGCGGTCCGAGACAATTTTAAGCTCCTGTGCTCCTATAGTATGCCAGGACCCGGGTGACTACTATGTATGTCTGTCGGGAAAAAGGCCTCAAATCGGCCTCAAAAATGCGACGATTCAGGCCTGAAAAATGCTATTTCCGACAGACATGTCACAGTGTCACAGAATGTCACGAGGATTTGTCACGCGTTTACGCAGATGCGTGCATACGTACATAGCAGCTCAAAAGCACCTCCATCTACCGTAGCGTTGACCGCCTCATCTGTGCCTCCAGCTAGCGGTACTATCCAGGAAGAAAACACAGAAATCCCTATCGCCTGCATCATCCGCTTCATTCTGTAATCGTGCTCCGTATGCATTCAGAGCCGTGCCGTTGATCTTAGTTTCGGCGTTGGGTAGGAGGCATGGAAGGCCACTTCTTAGAAGCTGAATGTTCCGAATCTGGTGAACATGAGAATCAAGCTCAGGCTGTGGAAAGATGAAAAAGGCAAACGAGAGTCTGAGCGTGCGTAACAATATTGGCCGGGATGTGGGCCGAGAAGGTTAACTGAGCCACGCAAGCGGCCTCAAAAATGCTATATTCCGACAGACATCAGGCTGCGCGAGCCGGCGGAGGGACTCAAAAATGCTATTTCCGACAGACATACGGCCAATTTTTCGCCCTCAAAAATGCAAAAACTCCGACAGACATATATGGTAGTCACCCGGGTCCTAGTATGCCCTACTTACCCGCCTTCATGCGAATGTCCTTATCAGATTGTGATCCACGCTGCTCCATTCCGGCCATGGGAGATGTTTCTGGAGGTAAGATTGCTTCCGCGGGTATGGAAGGGCCAGCAGGTTGGACCGCGTACGTGCGGCTCCTATGAGCTCATGACGCTTTTCATAATTGGTGCCGTGTCGGCTATGAACTCAGGATGAAGGTGTGTATCTATGTATCAGCCTATGTTGGACAACCTGGTCACGTCTATCAGCCGAAGTACGCGTGATTTACACGAAGCTGAAGGGGGTCCAGACCCGCTTCGCGGCTACCTTGAATGAGGGTCTGGCCGGCAGCCTCGCATGCGAGCGCAGAGGAACGCGACTATAGCGCCCATTCGAAGCGTATCCGAGCGATTGAATGTATGTGGGGAGTACAACACGCGAGTATCACATACGACTCACGTTGGAGTGAAATGGAGGGACCCCACGCATTGCTTATAAGCTGCAGCTATTTGGAATAATAGACCGAGTGGGCAATACGGCATCTGCTGGCATCTGACGAAGGCGGGGACCCCTCTGTTCACACCAGTGAAAGTCATCTACATAACCGGATTTTCACGTATCGCGTCCGGGTCCGGATACGAAGATCCAAAGCTCCGATTAACGCACTTACAATCAGCCGATAGTTTCGTTAGAACCTGGATATTGTTGTACATAAATAGTGAGTCCCACAACCCTCCTCGCAGCGCGTCTGCTGACGTTCTTAAAGACTTGCCTAATTTGGATGATATACTTGGATACCTGCCACTTCGACCTTATGGAGGGGGGCGTGGGGCTATCATACAAAGGCATGCACGTCAAGGGTCGCCGTTCTCGCCCCCTCTTGAGGAACCAGACGCCGCTTCCTAAGCACCCGGTGTGACCCTCGGGGGACAGATTCCGGCTTATATTGCACCGCGAGTGCCATAGCGCGAAGGTATAGCTCCACCGACGTGACGCTGCATTGCCAAGGGCCATCCACTACATCCATCGGACATTCCGAGAGCGTCCAAAGGATAGTGAGAAGAAACGGAGAGAAACGAAATAAACCATAATAATCCTATCGTAGTATGCATGGAAAGCAAAATATTAGAATAACCAATGTTCTCGGTCTCTCTGCGCTGTATAACGTCCTGACAACGCAGAATCACACATCAAGCTTCTTGAACGTAGTTTCCTGCAGGAGAGGTAAGCGAGAGTTATATTGCAAGAAAATCGTTCTCTTACCAGGGAAGACACCCTGCCGACCGTCAACGCGGCCCGTCCACCAGTCCTCCTGGTTCTCAGTCCTCTCCACGAGCTCTATCCGATCGCCTTGGTTAAAGCTCAGATCTCCATCCGCCTGATGATCGGTGCAGTATATGATCAGCTGAGCAAATCAATTAAGACGTGAATGTCACTCGCCTGCGCCTCGAAATCATACAGCGCCACGACATACTGCACAGGCGGCTCTACCTTTGGCTTAGGCTTCAGAGGTAGTGGCGGCGGCGGAGCCCTCTTGGCAGCAGCGGCAGCGGCACTAGCAGGAGGTGAGTATGGGGGTGGCGCTGGTTCGGCAGCTGCCTTTGCTCCCGGGGGCGGAGGGGGAGCCTTCTTGTACCCTACGCTGGAGGCGGCACGGGAGGGAGGCATTGTACGGGAGGCTGATGACCCAGAGGAGGTCGCAGAGGCGGAGCGGCCCAGGGCAGAGGAGGAAGGGGACAGGCCGCCGTTGGAACGGGCCTGTTGGACCATCTTGGCTGTTTTCTGGTGAGTAACGGTGAGGGGGCTGAAGAAGAGGATATGCTTACAGGTGGAGACGATCCGCTGCGTGATGTGCAGGCTTTCGATGGTTTCCCATGCGTCTGACCGCTTTGTCTCGTACTCCTCTGCAATCTGGGCGCCGGTCACGGACGTGTCGTACTTGCCTTCCGAAAATTCTTGGATCTTCTCAAGGAGAAGGTAGAAAATATTTAATCTGGGGAAATGGTTAGCCGACGAAGTGCGCGGACGTCTGCCTTTTGGATAGTACGCACTGCATGTAGAAAAAGGAATGGAATAAGGGATCAATGAACTGCGTGGACATCATCATAAAGCGGGGCAGATCGTTCTTCAGAGCAGTATTGACATAGTCGTACTCTGTAGAGGCATTCTCGAAGTCTTGCTCTAACTAACGGACATTCCATACAAGATGAAGTAAGCATTGTAGTCCAGAATGAAGTTTCTTTGACCATACCTTGAACAGATTCTTCTCATCGCTCAATGATTTCTCCTTCTTATCGCGAAGTTTGGTTAAGGAGTTATTAAATCGATCGTAATCTACGAGCTGTTGATTGATGATGTTAGCTATGTCATCGCGACACATAGCGATATGCGGATCCAGTGCACACCTTATGTTCTCGCTTCGTCATAGTCTTACGGATTGTCTTCAGGACACCCTGATACTCCTTCAATGGCCCTGCGATCCTGCTCTCAATCAACTCAAGCTCCGGAGACACAGCGGACCGCAGCTCCTCGCAAGCCTGACTGTACGGGTCCACGTTCTTGACAGTGTGCGCGCAATCAGGGTGCTTGCCGAGAAGGTCATATTCTCCGGCGATAGGGTGGAAGATTGTGGAGAAGTGGGTAGAGAAGGATGCCCCGGCCATGAAGAGATCTGATGAGATGTGTGTCGGTTGTGACAGCGAAGAGGAAATGAGTTAATCAGATATATGCATACTAGTCTCTTTGGAGTGTACGTACGGTTGACAGCATCTGTGAATGCCTTGGTGTCCTTCATCAGCTTCTCCGTAGCCTGCTCCAGACTTGCGAAGCGACGTTGGTAATCCTCGAACTCCGGATCAACAGATTCTGGCGTTCACGTCCGAGTAGGTCAGGGAGATATAGTCGACGTAATTCAATTCATGGCATCAACGCGTAGGTAAATAACCACATACTTTTCGACATGCCGACCTTCGTGGTCACCATGTGCGGTGTCCTGGCCGCATCTTGTCAATGACATGGCAAACTGACACGTTCTGTTCTGCGCACCGCTTGATAGCCTTAGTAAAGCCCTTCATGCTGGCAGCGAGTAACAGAGCTTATGCACGATACGACACCGCAGCGGCAAGGACTAGCGAGAGCAGTGCCTCCTGGATCCGTCGATAATGGACCAGCGTCATTTATGTAAGCTGATGTGCCGGCGGTACCGTTATAAACACTCTACTATTAGAACCTGACTGTACTTGACTCTCCTTCACCTGTAGCCTTATATATTGCCAGACTGGTGCTCGACTTGTAATTTGTACTGACTCTACGACCGCGATGCCCATCAACCAACCTTCGAACCAGATCAAGTGAAACTGTCCGCTGAATCCCCGTGGTAGCAGGAGCCTCTGACGAGATACTTCTGCAGACTTACCAATGTATCGATAGTACGATTGAAGAAGGGTGGTAAAAGATTCGAAGTAAGTATTCAACCCATGCATATACTAAAGACCTTTCACGAGTCTTGCAACTATAGATCGCATGCTACAAGAACAAGGTCCAGGAATGGCGAACTGGAGTGTTTGTTGCCGCGCTCGAATCATTCGGACGATCTGAGCTGATGCGGTCCCAACAGCGAGAAGAACCTGGACGACGTTCTTCAAATTAGCAACGTCTTCACAAACGTATCCAAAGGCGAGGTTGCAAAGCATGGTGACCTCCAGAAGGCCTTCGGGACCACCGACGCGGACGAGGTTGTCAAGGAGGTCAGTCGTGCTTGTGCTTTCGATTCGCCGTCCATACGTGACTGGGACTATCCTATTTCACAGATCCTCAAGAAAGGCGAAGTCCAAGTTAATGAAAAGGAGCGCGATCACGATCTTACGTCGCTGCGCAAGGAAATCGCGACCCTAGTGGCGGAGAAATCCGTGGATCCCTCGACGCAGCGCCCGTACCCCGTCGGCATGATCGAGAAGGCCATGGCCGAGGCAGGGTTCAGTGCGAAGCAGCAGAAGACCGCCAAGAGCCAGGTAAGAATGAATTGTTCACTTGTCTATTTAATTCTGACACAGATTCTTCATCGAACCTGTGCAGGTCTCGGAATGCATCAAGCTTCTGCAAGAGAAATCCACACTCCCCATCCAGCGCGCCCGGATGCGTGTGAGGGTCACCATGCCCACCGCGGACGGAAAGCGGCTGCGGGAGAAGGTCGTAGATGGCGCCGAGAAGATCGAGGTTGACGAAACCGGGCAGGAGGAGTGGGAGGTTGTGAGTCGCCTTATCCTCTTCCTTCCTTTCCCTTCCATACCGTATGTGTTTCTTGCGTGCGAAGTTGATTGACTTTTCCTTCCATCAGGTGATGCTCATTGATCCCAGCCATTTCCGTGTCCTGAACGAGCTGCTACAGAAGGAGTGCAAAGGACGTGGGCGGATCGAAACCATGACATTCACCGCCACTGCAGGGAGCTAAGTGGTAGACATTTGATCCTGGTTGGCATTCAATTCTGTAATTTGTAACACCAGTTGCATTGTTATGCTACAAACCGAGCGTCATGGACTGCCGAAGCCCCTTATGTCGCGTCGTATCACTCGAGCTGCTCAGTCACGACAGTCCCTGTATGTCCCGCAGGATGAGGGGCATCATCACCTTGTCCCAGTTCTCTGTCCAGCTACTCCATTCCCAGTGCTCGCCTTCTGATCCTGTCAGCCCGAGGTCGCGGGTTGCATGAGGATGATCAGGAGGTTTCGCTAGCGAGGAGCGCAGCGATGCCAGGCCCTCGGAAGACGGAAAAGATGTCAAAAGCGTCTGCAGCATTTTAATACGCATCAGTATTCTGTTCTTGTAAAAGTTCATTTGGGACAGACCTCCAATTGATCCGACAATTGCGCGGCGTCTTTGAATATCAGACCGTTCGTGCCCTCTCGCACGAGCTCGTGTAGACTATAATTTCACAAGTGTCAAATGCTGGAAGGCAGGATGAATTCAGTCTCGCCTACCAGGCGAAGTCCAATGCGCAGACCGGTAGCCCGCAGCCGAACATGTCTACAATCTTCATTGGTAGATCCAAGGCTGACGAGCTCGAATGGAGAGACACTCCCAGATCCGCAGAACCTAAAATTATTCTGTCATTACCTGCACTCCACCCCCCTAAGCCCGGGTAGGAAACCCACCTAAAAGCACAGGATAATCCTCGGCCTCAAGCCACAAACTCACACAGCGGACCCACTCCCACTCCTCCTGCAATTTACCCACTTCCTTCATATACCGCTCTTTCAACGGACCCCGGCCAGTGACCACTGCCAGTATCTTCGGCAACCGCCCATTTGCCTCCTTGGCGCGCTGCTCGTACAAACCAAGCGCGGCGAGCAGGATGGAGAAGTCCTCGTCCTGCGTCCAGGAGGTGCTGGAGACCACGAGCGCTGGGCGGTCCGGGCGGAGGGTGGGCATGTTCAAAGAGGGGGAGGCGAGAGGTGTGAGGGAGGAGTCAGATTCGGTGACGTGTGTGAAGGGCGTGGAGTAGGGAGGTGTGGAGGGCGGGAGGAACCAGGTGAGCGCGGGGGCGGAGAGGGAGGGGCCCAGGCGGAGGAAAAGCTAGGAGAAGTTTGGTAGAGGTTATAACGGTGTGGATGGGGACGTACCTCATGGATCTCGGATTCAGAAGCGCGGCGGAAGTGCGAGGGTGGTCTGTCGTGGAGGACCACTTTGCGGCCGCTGGCAAGTATAGATTCAGTCCGAGGTCTGAATCGGGAATGGAAGGCGAACAAACATCAGCCGCCATTCTTTGGAGAGGTAATCGTGCATAGCTCGCGTAACAAAGAGATGGGCGTAGGCATGTCGGCCAAAGGTCGCTTCAAACCTTTGTGAACCGACGTCAGTACTTCAAGCGCCACTGACCGCCGCCAAAATGCTGACCTTCTCGCTAGCTTGACGAAAGGATGACTGCCGCCCAGTTTTAGTGCCAGGATGCTAAACCCCAGGTTATGCCAATCTATGATGACCTTGCTCCCGCGCCACTGGCCGACGAACCACACAAGGGCAAGTGTCGGTATGCTGGGCGGATTCTTCATTTGAGCTGAGTTGCAGGGAGCGCGCTGGGTGAGTCGCCTGGACCACGCACCTGGACAAGTATAAATTCGGGTGGGTGCGGTATACGACTTAGAAGAGCTTGCAAAATCGATACTACTTGGTGAAGAATTTTGAATGGTGCTGCGATGATGAATGGGAGGCCTGAGAGCGCAGAAGGTGGCCCAGGGATGTAGGTGAGGTGAACGTGGGGTAGCGATAGTAAGGATGCGATCGGTCTAGCGCCTAAAAAAATCGGTCAGCGTCTCAGACAAAGACGATTCATATCACATCGAAAAGTCAGGAATGTTATCCTTGTTTGCACGAACATAATATCCAACCGACCCCAGACGGATGTGTTCGCGGCGGCGAACGTGGCCTTGGGTTACCACTTATTGTCACTCTTATACAAGATAAAAGGGCATATCTGCAGTTGCTGATAGTATCTCAAATCACGTACCTTTATAACCGACAGGATATGTTTCAAACCCGTGCTTCGCAAAGCTTTCGGCGTGATACATCATCCTTGGACTCCTTCCCACATCCCCAAGCACCAGAATCGCGACAGAGCGGAGCATTGGCTTCGGTGCATCATGTTTCAAGAGCCGCCAGACGATCCAAACAAAGAGGATTGTCGCAAGCAATTGCGGAACTGGTCCCAGCAGGATTTCATACATTTTATCACTTGCCGCCAAGCCGTGGCTGAACAAACTGATCCTTGACAGCTGCGATCATCCGGTGTGAACCTGGTGGCGATGCACCTGACTAAGCGGGAGTACTTACCGAATCTGCCCACAGCTTACAATTCCGAACGCACTCATTCTCGACGACCATGTCCGTCTCTGCAAGACTTGCTGCTCCATCGCTAAGAACTCTCATAAGGTCTCCTGTGAAGCGCTTGAGGACCTGTCCACCGACGAAGGCCACTGCGCGCGGGCTCTCGTCGACGTCGAGTAGGGCCGGAAGCTTGCACCATGGCATGACGCTCGCGACATCCTCTGCCTCGCTACCTTCTAGGACGGGTAGAAATATGCTATTACGACCATTGCAAGGTACACCCAAATGTTATAGCTATAAAATTTGCCCTCATTGTACCCTAGCGCGATCCATGTTCATCCAGACAGAGACTACGCCAAACGACGATTCTCTGAAATTCATCCCTGGTGTGCCGGTGATGGAAGACGGTACCGCCGAGTTCCTGGATACCCGCTCAGCCCTCAGTTCCCCCCTTGCCATCCGTCTCATGGGTATTGAGGGTGTCAGGGCTGTCTTCTACGGCCCAGACTTTGTTACTGTCTCCAAGGACTCCGAGACCACCTGGTCCGTCATCAAGCCCGAGGTCTACTCGACACTCATGGAATTCTTCTCCTCCGGCCAACCGCTCTTCCGCTCAGAAGAGGACAAAGCGAACGCAGGTCCACAGGATACGGCGATCTTGGATACAGACTCCGAGACGGTCGCAATGGTCAAGGAGCTGCTCGCAACGCGGGTACGGCCAGCGATTATGGAAGACGGAGGGGATATTGAGTACCGCGGTTTTTCGGAGGATGGGATTGTGCAGGTGAAGTTGAAGGGGAGCTGTAGGGGATGTGACTCGAGTACCGTGACTCTGAAGACGGGGATCGAGCGCATGCTTATGCATTACATTCCTGAAGTCAAGGGCGTCGAACAGGCGAGTCTCTTATGTGCCTGCCATTGTGTGTCCGTTGCTGATGGTGTCTTGCTAGGTGCTGGATCAGGAGGAAGTCATCGCCCTTGACGAATTCCAAAAGCTCGAGCAGCGCTTATCGCAAGATGGCTCATCGAAGGATTCTAAGTAAGTCACGATTGTAATGCCTGATGTTTGTGCTGTCTGGTCGCTGATATATCCACCTTCAGTATGGCACAATATATGTCTCCCTAATAGAAGATATTGACGGGGTTTATGTCCACTTTGTGTAGCACTAACGGCTGATTCAATGTATCATGTTACAGACCTCCCTTACTTAATTCAATGCCAGTAGACTGAGGCATGGCCTGACGATTTTCGGGAGGTTGGCCGCCGCCAAGATTAGAGGTATAGCACCTCCGAAATTGGAGGTGCCGCTAAAAATAAATAACGCGCGCCACAGCGCGCTGGTATATAGTATAGAAGGGACTTAGAGTCTCTTTCCCTCGTATGCTTACCCCGTACCATAGTAATGAAATAATATTTTAAGTACCTACACCCCTACCCTAACCAACCCAGACCCTAACCGACCGAACCTAACCAAGCGGGGGTGCCCCCCGGACCCCCATGGGAAAATATCCCATAACCCGGACATTAACCGGACCTTAACGGAACCCTAACGGAACCCTAACCAGCCGGGGGGTACCCCCCCGGACCCCCCTACCAGACCTTAACGCCGGGGGTTGCACCCCCGGACCCCCGCGGTATATGCGCAAGTCATATGTATGTATACTTTGTATTCTACTGGACACCTTAGGGTACCACAAGTGGTACCCTAAGGGAGCTGTAGTTATATACGCATAATTTGCTTGCCGGCATTCCCCGCGCCAGCGACGCGCATTAGTTATTTTTAGCAGCACCTCCAATTTCGGAGGTGCTATTTTCGGCGGCGGTCAACCTCCCGAAATTCATCAGGCCATACCTGCAGTAGACTCGTCTATCAATGTCGCTATACGTGCAACGCAGTTATTCTGAGGAAGACAGACTAGTACTTGAAGCTTGAAGCTTGAAACATAGAAATTCAAGGAAATTTCCCATTTACGTGATCGAAATCTGCGACTAAAAATAGACCTCCGGATTTACTTCCTGACCCTCCACCTTGCTGCCGGAAATCATGGCTGTCGAACACGAAGTTCAGTTCAAGAACGAGCATAAGAAAAAGGAGAGGGACGTCGAGGACAATGAAGTCCGAGCCCAGCACAAGGCGGAAGGGAAGAAAAAGAAGAAGAGGGACTTGGGTTCGTACACACTGAATTTTGTGTGCGACGAAGAGCTCACACATTGCCTTGGTAGGTGACACTGGAGCAGGCGAGGGTGAGGCTCAGAGGAAGAAGCACAAAAAGACGAAGAAGAGACCCTTGACCGAAGGAGACGGCATCGAGGAGAGTGAACTGCGTCCCGAGGCATCTTCGACCGAGATGGAGAAGAAGAGAAGGAAGCGCAAGCATGCAGAGGACGATACGGCTGCAGAGACTTTATCACAAGATAAGAAGAAGCGCAAGAAGGAGAAGAGGGAGTCTGCGGCGGGCGAGGGAGCTGGTCCCAGTGAACCCAAAGAAAAGAAGAAAAAGAAGCGCAGCAAAGAGCAGGCGTCTGCATCTGGACTTGCTCACGGAGAGGGTACTCAAGATAACCCTCGAGCCGCTGGTGGTGCCACGCAAAACGAGATTGAAGCTTTTCTCTCTGAACACTCAATAAAGATCCACGCCCCTCCGAACTCTGCGCCCGTGTCTCCCGTATTATCATTCGACCAACTGGACATCCCGTCAAGGCTACGCTCTGCGCTGTCAGGCTTCAAGGAGCCTACGCCGATTCAAGCATGCACCTGGCCTCCCGCTCTTCAAGGACGGGACGTTGTAGGTATCGCTGAGACCGGGAGGTACGTATGAATATCGATCGATACCTACTATATATTCTGACTTTGCGAACAGCGGCAAAACCCTCGCCTTCGGCCTCCCTGCGCTCGCCCACCTGATCTCCGGAAATAAAAATAAAGGCAAAAATCCAAGTGTGAATGTCCTGGTCGTTGCCCCGACACGCGAACTGGCAATCCAGACGCACGAGACTCTCTTGGCACTGGGCGGGCCATTTGGTATCGCCAGTGTGGCGCTATTCGGTGGTGTCGAGAAGGGTCCACAGATCAAGACGTTGAAGAACTTGAATAAGGATGGGAAGACGACACGGATTGTGGTGGGCACACCTGGAAGGATATTGGATTTGGTTAATGATGGGGCGTGCGATTTGAGTGGGTGAGTGGCCACTAATACCGATTTTGCGTTAGATTAAACCACTCATTCGATGATGGTAGTGTTGACTATCTTGTCCTCGATGAAGCGGACCGGATGCTCGACAAGGGTTTTGAGAATGATATCCGGTCCATCATCTCGCATACGAAGCAGGGCTCGGATCGACAGACATTAATGTGTACGTGCAGTGGTCCGTCCCAGTGATACCTTTCTGACCGGTTGCTTAGTCAGTGCGACATGGCCCGAAGCTGTCCGACGGTTGGCTAGCACTTTCCAACGGGATCCTGCGCGAGTTACCGTCGGAAGCGACGATCTGACAGCCAATAGCAAAGTTGAACAAGGTATAATTTCCTGGCTTGGGGCACGTAATGCAATTGATACTGACATACCTTACAGTTGTGGAAGTTTTTGATGATCCACGCTCAAAGGAGTATGTTGTCCTATTTTCCAGCCTGTGGAGCTGAGTTCTGATTGTTGGTTATAGTGAGCGTCTGACGGCTACCTTGCGTGCCTCGTCGCACAAGAAAACCTCAAAGCCAGGGGTCGAGGAATCTCGTATCTTAGTTTTCGCACTTTACAAGAAGGAAGCAGCGCGAGTCGAGCAGAATCTCATCCGGCAGGGCTACTCCGTCGGCGCACTGCATGGCGACATGTCCCAGGATGCTCGCATGAAAGCACTGGACAATTTCAAGACGGGCAAGACAGGCCTCCTCGTCGCTACTGATGTGGCAGCCCGTGGCCTCGACATCCCGAACGTGGGCCTCGTGATCAATTACACGTTTCCTCTGACAATTGAGGACTACATCCACCGGATTGGACGTACAGGTGAGTGTGTCAGATAGCCTCCCTCTTCCCGCGGCTCTTACATCACGGGCGTCTCGTATGCAGGCCGTGGCGGACGCAGCGGCAAGTCAATTACGTTCTTCACTGGCGAGGGTCATGAGAAGGCTCTAGCGGGCGAGCTCGCGCGTGTGCTGAGGGAGAGTGGGTTTGAGGTGCCCGCCCTCGCCGAGAAGTTCCCAATGACCATCAAGAAGAAGACGCATAGCGCGTACGGCGCGTTCTACCGAGATGATATAGCCACCCCCTCTGCGCCGACGAAGATCAAGTTCTGAGCAGGGTTAACTGGGCGTCTTTAGCTATGGCTGGAGTATATACATGACCGTGTAGATTCCTAGAGTGTAATGACACTTGACATATTGCGGTATAGGAGGCGCACGAAAGGGGAAGGCGGAGCATAGCCCAGGGCTGCGTCACCGGTGTATAACGCTGCACTCGACCACGACTACTCTTTTGTACCTCTCTCCCCTCTGCTGCTGTACACGTAAAGGCGACGGCACTGACTGCGAACTGTATAATTATCTGGCACTGCGGTTATACTTGGAACGACAGCCGGCCTCAAGCAAACAACGTTGATCAGCCCTTCCTCATTGGCCTCGCCTGCCCTTGAACTCGTGAAAGCATGATGGGTCTCTTCTCTCAGGCCAGTAGTCATCTCCGGCGCCCACGAGGCGCCTCTGTCGGGGAAGACAAAGCTCCCGAGGGCGCCGAGCCGGACGATACATCGATCCTGTCTGTACACCTCTCCGCCTGAGTCCATGTCTATCTCCGATTTTGACCAGCTCTGCAGCGACGAGAATGAGGGGTCGATTATTATGTCGCTCATATCCCAGCTCAGGTGCGTAGGCGGTTTGCGTGTGGTTGAAGAGGGGCAGCTGATCGCTGTATAGAGTGGGCATGGACTTGTCGAAGGTGACATTCCCGACGTTCGTGCTCGAGCCTCGCAGTATGCTTGAGCGGATAACGGACTTCATGGCGCATCCTGATCTCATCTTCGGGTAGGGGTATATCTCCCCTCCTCGGGGTGCCTGGACTGACGTAGTGGCGTCTAGCGCCGAAGAATGCGACGACGCTGAGGAACGATTTATTCGTGTTTTGCAATACTATCTTGCTGGATGGCATATCAAGCCCAAGGGAGTCAAGAAGCCGTACGCCGATTACCTGTGCACAATGAACCTTGTGCTGAGTTACACTCGGCAGATATAACCCTATCCTGGGAGAATTCTTCCGCTGCAGATATGACTACCCCAACAACACTCGAGGATTCTACATTGCTGAACAAGGTATGTCAATTCACAATGACCACGATGTACGCAGTAACTCAGAGTCCTCTCTCGCAGTCTCGCACCATCCTCCCATCTCGGCTTTCTACTACATCTCACCCGCAAACAAAGTCTGCGTGATTGGTGAACTTAGGCCAAAGTCACGGTTCCTTGGCAACAGCGTGTCCACCGTAATGGAGGGCGAGAACCGTGTCCTGTTGCAGGGACGGAAGGAGGACGGAGGTGAGTATCTGTTCAGTAACTTCTCTGTCGTCGTAGACTGACTTGACCTCCATCGTATCTTAAGAGTATGTGATATCAATGCCGAACATGTACGCGCGGGGAATCCTGTTTGGGAAAATGGTGCTCGAGCTCGGGGATACATGCGTCGCAAAGAACGAGAAACACGGTATGTTCTGCGACCTCGAGTTCAAGACCAAGGGGTTCTTCTCGGGGACATACAATGCCATTGCTGGCCGGGTGCGCAAGGGCAACACGGATATCGGTGAGATATCCGGAAGATGGAGTCACGTCATGGAATACAAGAACGCAAAGGTACGTGCTAACCACGAGCGAGATACTGCACAGGCACTCACGATGATCATACTTGTCATCACAGACCGGAGAGAAGCGCGTCCTCTTTGACGTGCAAAAGCAGGGCGACAAAGTCGCTCCGAAGTGGGTCGCTCCTGAATCGGAGCAAGAACCAAATGAGTCCCGAAGGTATGTGCTGGGTTGCTGGTGCTGTGATGAGAAAATAACTGTCTCTTAGATTATGGTCTGACTTGACCAAAGCAATCGAGAATAAGGACATGGATACTGCCACGGCTGCCAAGTCCGCAGTAGAGGAGTCGCAGCGCGAGGAGCGCCGCAAGCGGGAGGAGAGTGAGCAGGAGCACGTCCCCCGGTTCTTTGAGCTGCGCAATGGGAGATGGGAACCGAAGTTTACGTGCGTGCTTTAATACTGCTCTTTCTGATCTGAGCTTACCATAGTGTAGGCCACCGGACAATCCTGAGGAGGCCGTCAACGCGGTTCAGGAATGGATTTGGCCCTCGTCGAGATAGATGACTGACTTTACAGATACAATTTGTATACGTAGTTTCCCATCCAGTAATGAGTCTCTTACCGAAGTGTACATTTGGAATACCGTAACAGCTAAGGGTATCAATTAGAAATCATTCTGTGTAATAGTGCGAAATTAAGGGTGAGACGAGATAGCAGATGGAGGAACAGATCAGTGCGAGTAACATATGCGAATATTAAGAGCAAGCATAGATGGGACGCCAAGAGAAAAATCCGGAATGTACTACAAGGTACTCAATCATGACCACCAGCCATCTTCACCAAGAGTCGGCGCCAAGGATACCGTGCTCGGCGTGGGCGACGGGATTTGGGGTCTGTAATATTGTGACTGTCTTCCTTTGGGCGTCACCGGGATTCCGTTCCGATAAGGACGAGGTGCGTGAATGGACTCCCATACGCCTGTCTGAGGCGACACGACACCTGCGCGGGAGGCCCCTCTCCCGTTGACGGCTAGGGGGGTCCCTGAGCGACTTGGACCATAGACCGTACTAGCTCTAGAGACAGGACGAGCCGTCCCATTCTGAACATTCTGCACTGTGAGGGGTGCAGGTGCCGAAGCTGCCTTCTCGAGCTCCCCTTGCAGTCGTGCAACCTGCACCTCGAGGGAAGAGACTTGCTCGCGAAGCTCGTTCTCCCGGTCCTGTTTGATCCAGTGAGTATCAAGCGCAAAGGAAGACGTATGTAGAACACTACCTTGCTCAGACGAGAATCCGCGTCTTTCTCTTCCAGTTGCAGCTTAGCAAGCGAATAGTCAGCGTCCAACTGGGCGCTCTTCTGCTCTTCCTGGTCGAGTTTAGTGCGGGTAAGCTCGAGATCAGCTTCACGGTCTTTGGCTCGTTTCTCCCACTCAGCGGCTCGTTGCTGAGTGGTGGTGAGCGTCTGCTTGGCGGCAGTAGCTGCCCTTTCGCTATTAGCGACCTTGGTCTCTTGTTCCTTGACTCGCTTTTGAAGAGCAGCGTACTCGCCCTCCATGGTCTTGCTGCGATCACGAATACGCCTTAGCTCACGGAGTTCCTCGTTGTCCGAGCTCTGTAGAAGAGCAATGACTTGCTCTAATTGCCCAGTCGTGCGGCGCAAGTCATCCAATTCCACCTGTTGAGAAAGCACTCGCTCATGCTCTTTCTGTAGGATGTCGAGCGAACGCTCTGCCGATTCTTTGTCGTGAGAGGCCATTCTCACTTGCGAGTCCAGAGAATCCACCTGATGCACCATGCATTAGGATGAACCGATATAACTCATTCAAAATTGCCTACCTTTGCCTTGAGCATTTCCTTGTCGGCGCGGATTTCACGGGATGTTCGCTCAAGGTCGGCGATACGTTCTTGATGCGTCTGTGAAGCCACGTCAGACGCCTTGAGGCGGGCCAGAGCTTGGGAGAGCGCCTCCTCGAGCTCAGATGTCTTCGATTCGAGCGCAAGGACTTCTGTCGTTTTAGCGGCAGCGGTAGTTTGCAGTCCCTCGACTTCAGCACGAAGCTGATTTCGCTCCGCTTCCACAGCTACCAACCTTTCATTGAAATGATCCTTCTCGACGCGAACTTGACCATGAGCACCACGGGCCTTGGCTAACTGCACTTGAAGATCCGCATTCGTAGTCGTGAGTCTGCGGAGCTCATCTTGATCTTGCCGAGAACCGGCTCGCGAGATGAGATCAGAGTAAGCATCCTGTAGTACTTTGGTGGATGCAGTGAGCATCTCTGGCAAGGCCTCTAGACTGCTCATCACATCCTGGCGGAAGGTCGTAATCTCGTTGTTCAGACCAACAATCGTCTTCTGGCCGCTGACGAGCTCGTTTATACTGGACGCGAGGTATGGAGTACCCGGAGTGGTCTTCAGAACCTCATCGAACTGTTTACCTCGAGTTTCAAGGTCAGCTTGGACGGCTTGCAGCCTTTCCGTTGCCGCCAGGACTTGAGTAGGCAAAGCGGACAGGGTAGCCTTTATGTCCTCCTGGATGCTGATTAGCTTCTCACTCTGCGCAGAGAGACCTTGTTGGCTATTCTTCAGAACATCTGCAGACACTGCAACGTCCTTGACAGGCTGTAACAGGGAGGACAAACTCTCCTCGACTTTCGCGGTAAGGGTCTCCACGTTGAACGTTTTGTCCCGAACAGCAAGTCGAGAATCCAACCGCTCAACGACTAGATCTGAAACTTGCTCCTTGATCTCATGGGCATCCAGCGGCGCCACAACACGGCGCATCTCAGTAGTGAGCCGGGAGACAATGGCTTCCTCATCCAACGCGGGAGGGCTCTGCAGGTTAGGTAACAATGGCAATAACTTCTCGACGATGAGTCCGGCAGTCTCGCGTTTATCCGACGCAAGATCTATGAGTTGCGCGATGTGCGGCTTGACGGCCTGAGTAAGCTGTGTCGTCAGACCTTCATAGTCTATGGGTTCCGAACGGAGAGAGGCAAGCTGCGGGGAGAGCACAGTCACTATATCTCGCACTAACAACTCTCTGTCCAGTGACGGTGGTAGTCCAATGGGGACTGTCCCAGAAGCTGAAGCAAGTGAGTCGATGCGTCCTGCCAATTGCGACACTGTGTTAACAATCGCGTTTATAGTCCTGGCACTGTACTCCTCGATAGCGGGACCGAGACCGTGATGCGACCCGAGGGTCTGCATTTCGACACGTTGCCTGAGCTCGGCCAACTCTTGTCGCATGACAGCCTGTGCTTCTGCTTGACCTCGCTCGATGACATCCCGTATTAGCTCGAAGTCCATTTCGCCTCGTGCATCGGCCCGGCTATTTTCTAGGTCCCTCATGGCGGATTCCTGCAGCTGAGCGCGGAAGAGCAAGACGACCTCATTGATCATAGCCTCAGTCCCTGGATTAATGGAAGCATTGTCTGGCTGTCTAATATCGTAGATATCCTGGCGGAGTTCTTCCATCTTCATATCCAAGAAAGATTCCAGACGACGCTCGAACTCGGCGAGGTCACCCCTCTTGGACAGGTTGGCTATCGGAGGAATGGAGACGCCTGACATCGACGAACCCGCAGCGCTATGCAATGCTGGCAATGACGACCGACGGGGACGCATAACGATACTCCCTGCGGAACTGGCGATTGAGTCCCTACGGAAAGGATCGGCCCCAAGACGGCTCCCCGATATTTTGCGAGATATCGACGGCACATTCGTGTCGTCGAGGGAAGAGCGAGGAAGATGGTCGAAGATCTCACGGGAGCTGAGGCGCGAACGCACAGCACGGCGAGTGCGCTCCTCGCCATTGCCATTCACCAGAGCTTTGAACAAGCCAGCCGGAACAGTATTGGTAGAGACAGGATGCTTGAAGTCCAAAGGAATGGGGGCCCTCTTCGGCTTGTACTGAGGTGGGATAGGCAGCTCCCGTACCATCTGCTCCGGACTCCCCACCTGCGCCGTTGTAGTAATATCCGCAGGAAGCGCTGCCTCCTGACCAGCCGGACTGGACCCTGCATCGGTAGGAACAGATGGGAACGTGGAGAAGCCTCCAAATGTGAAAGGCTTGGTGCCTGCACCGAGACTCTCGTACTTGCT
This sequence comes from Heliocybe sulcata, assembly GCA_004369045.1. Classification (NCBI taxonomy): domain Eukaryota; kingdom Fungi; phylum Basidiomycota; class Agaricomycetes; order Gloeophyllales; family Gloeophyllaceae; genus Heliocybe; species Heliocybe sulcata. The sequence goes on along the minus strand of ML213521.1, from coordinate 122,866 downwards.
GGACCCGGGGGGAGTTGTGGGCGCGGAGCGGCGGACGACTTGAGGCGACTCCGAAACGGGCGGGAACTTGAACGCTTTGAAACTGTACCTACCCGTCTCATCTTCCTCTTCTACCGCGACATCATCGAAGTCAGCACCGGCATCGCTCTCGAGTTCGACGTCATCTGCGTTACTGAGCCGTGCCCTCTTCTCCCGGCCTTGCTGGGCCCTAACAGGCACAGGCTCAGCGGGAGGTATAGGCAGAGGACGGGCAGCGTCTGAAACAGAAAATGTAAACTCCGCAGCGGCAGGCGGAGGAGCAAACGAAAATGTCGGCTTGAACTCTGGTGCAGCCACATTGAGACGCTTCCCAAAAGACGGAACTCGCGAATGAACGGGCTCGCTCGGTTGTGCCGCTGTTGGCGCCGGTGCCGGCTCGAGGGCAGCAGGCATGAACGTGGAGGCTGCTGATGCACCAAACACAAATGGCTTCGCCAAGGGGTTGAGGTTGGGTGCCTCACGACGAGGCACAGCCGACTGCTGGTACGCGAACTGCTCTGATGGGTGGCGGGAGTGCGCGAGAGCAGGGTCGTGATGCGAGTATTGCGCCGATGTCTGCCTCGAGTGTGGTAGGGGGGGAAGGGGCCGGCTACCTCCGCCACTATCGCTTGTGGGTGGGCGGAAGTACTCAGACGGGTCAATCCCTAGGTGTGCATGTCCTTCGGGAGTACGGCCTTCGTCGCTGGGATTAGATACGATATCATCATCCCTAAGCATTTCAGGTGGAATAGACATATACGGGGGAGGGCGGGGGAAGTTGGGCAGCCGGCGTGGAGTTTCTGTATCCCCTTTGGCACGCCGCATATTACGGCGTTGTACGCGCTGCATACGAGCTCTCTCCTCGTCAGAGGGATTGGAGAATTCGCCCAAGCTCTCCTGGACGAGTTATTGGTTGTTAGCACACTATCTCTCCTCAAACTGACATACATACCTCATCGTCGGACTTCTCGGCACCAGTGCGAAGATCCTCCGAACCCGTCCACTCCTGCACAGCGTCGCGATCGAGTTCGTCCACCAATGGCTGGTCAGCATTGGGACTGCGAGGCACGCCACCGACAGAACGGAGCGAAAGCGCGGCTGATAGGCGCGATACATGTCTAGAGTGCACACGACTTGAAGGACCAGCCGTCACATCCTGCTGCGTCGCTTGATCATATTCATCCAGACCTGCATCCAGGATCACTTCTCCTTCGTTTTCCGCTAGGACACTCTCGTCCGCGTTCGCACCATCCTCAGTGGCTGCCAGCTCAGCTTCGAGATCTTCCTCTGACTCTTCCGGAATATCTAAACCGAATCCGCGAATGAAATCCGGCCGGCTTTCTGGCCGCGACATTGATGGAGGAGGTGCAAGAGAGGAGATGGTAACAGGAACCCGGGCCTGGGGCGCAACCATGTTATTTCTGGCATCACCAGCCGAAAGAGGACGGGGAGATATCGAGTCTGATCCCAAAGTGGCAGTTGGACCGAACGGATTGAAGCCAGAAGCTGGACTGTAGAAGACAGAAGCAGCTTGGGCGGTGGAAGGCTGAGCAAGAGACATGCTGTGGCCATGGCGATTCTGGAAACGAGGAGGAACTTGCGGGTTGGGTGAGGTAGGAAGACTTGTACCCGGCTGAGGAGAGGTAGGTATGGAATTAGTCGTTGAAGCGTTCTGAGACTGTTGTAGCTTATTGAGCTTGAAGAAGAGGAGAGCCGGATCCGCAGGAGATGAGATCTAAACGCGGGATCAGCTGCATGTAGCACGCGCGGAGACTGTCGAAAACGCACCGAAGCAGCGCGGGCATGCGGAGCATGTATGTGAGGGACATTACTCCCAGAACCTCTTTCTACCCCAAGTTTCTCTAGCTTTTCCTCGATAACTTTCTGCTTAACGGCATTCCAGGCGCTCTAAAATACGAAGTTCAGATGCGCCACAGGAAGACCGACTGTCCAACACGTTCAAGGAGTCAAGGGATGATACCAACCTTGCCTGGCAAAAAGACATCAACACTGTCGGGAAGCTCGTATCTCCACGTATCTGATGGGTACGCCTCTGCAGAGATGGTCTCGGGAGGCTGGATGTCAGGTTCAACCGGCAGGTATGAGGGGTGCATGGGAGTCCTAGCCCAAGACGGCCGCGCAGTTGAATCCGTGTTCTCCTCATCCTTCAATGTTTCCTTCGGTAGCTTCACGATAACCTTCTTAGTTTTCGGAGCTGTAGCAGCACTCCCGCTGGCAGCAGCGGCCGTGGCTAAGGGCACTGGCAGTGGGCTATGGTTGCGACCTGGACCACCAAGAGCGGCCTTTGGAGGTCCTCCAATGCTAATACTGGGTGCTCTGCGATTCCGGGTAGTCAACGGCGGCGTAAAAGGCCCACCGTTAAGTAACATTGGAGGTGCAAACTGGTTCTGTCCGAGGGGCGTCATAGGTCCGCCAGACGGCATGGGCATACCAGCGAAGGCTAATTGAGCAAGACTAGGGCGGTTTCCGTGCCCCATATGTGGCGGTCGACCTTGTAGACCGTGCGGAGGAAAAAATGAGGTCTGCAACGGCGTCTGAAGGGCCGCCTGAGGGTTCATAGGGAACTGAGGCATTCCCGACGGCAAAGCCGGCGAGAACATAGGTGGCCCTTCATACCCTGGTGGCTGCTGAACATTGCTGATGGAAGGGGGTATGTGCAGTCGTGGGGGATATTGACGAGTAGCTGCCATGATGGCAAGCGCAAGGGTCCCGCAACCGGACTACGCGACTCCGAGACCTTCAGCACCAGAGCAAGAGTACCTCACAGGACGAGCAGATCCCGGGAATAGTCGAGACTAGAGGGTATACCGCACAGGACGACGTGGGCAATCCTTTTGTCGGCGTCGACTGGGGACGTTCCTCAGGGTAATTCTGGCCTCCGTGGTCTCACACGTGGGAGATTGGAAATATACCAATTTCGGCCTTGCGATTGAGTACTCGGAACCTTTCAATTACAGAAGAAAAGCCATACAGGAATACTTGTACAGAGCGACAAAACTATTATAATTAGAGCACATTAGAGTACAAGCGGGCCAAAAATCTAGTCCTCATCGTCGGATGTGACCTCAATATACGTCTTCGCAACTCCTCTTGTCGCTCGCTTAGTGGAAGGAGGGGGACGAACATCAGAGATATCAACTTCATCCTCGCTGTCCACCTTCTTCGAAGGCCTCTTAGCTTGATTTGCAGGAGCCTTTGAGCCTGACGGCTTTCTCGATTGAGCCTTCTTAGCAGGGACTTCATCGAAGAACTTGGTCACAGGAGGCTGGACCCTCTTCTTCTTTGCGGGCTGGAGATACAGATCGTCACCGCTATCATCATCCACGTGGAATTCGGAACTATAGAGAGTCAATAACGGCTGAAGATACGCAGTGGCGATGTGTTTACCTCTTTCGTTTGGCCGCAGGTGCAGCGGCGGGCTTCTTGGCGATGGGCTTCTTGGCGGCGGGCTTGACATACTCCTCCTCCTCCTCCTCCTCGTCATCATCGTCATCCTTAGCTGCTTTCTTTGAGGGTCCAGCAGTTGGCGCTTTGGAGCGCTGAGCAGCCTGACCACCCGCTTTTGACTTTGGGGCAGGTTTGGTCGGTCTGTAGTCATCTTCATCGGAGTCGTCCCCCTTCTTCTTGCCAGGCAGGGACTTCCTGTGCTCGAGCACCTTCTGCTTTCGCTTGATTATCTTGCCGTTGGCATCCCTAACTGACTTGAGCTCCCATTCTCTGCATGACGCCTGTCAAAGAGTCCATGCAAACACGGCGGTCAATCACTATGCAGGCAGTGCAGTAGGCAGCACGAACCTCCCATTCCTCAAGGAACTTGTCAAGGTCTGTGTTCCAGAGCTGAATAGGCGTTAATGCTAGAAGAGCCAGCAGCTCTTGTTCCTTCTCTGAAGCTTGTTGCCGGAGTTTGTCGATCTACTCATCCGTTAGCCCGCACCCAACCCCAACAGTGTCCCGCATGGACTCACCTTCTCCTTGGTCAAACTCCAGATAGCCATACCTAAGAGATAGTCATAGTCACTTGAAGCACCCGTAGCCGCCTCTTCCTGTTCAACATTCTCCAACTCCACGACCTGCTCCTCCTCACCCGCAGCTTTGGCTTTGACGACCTTGGGGAATGGCCGGAAGTCCTTCTGGCGCAACTCCGCAACAATATCGACCTTCCTGCGGTTCGACACGACCAATTTCTTGTCCACAATCATCTGGACGAAGCGAGCTTGATTGCTAAACTTGTCTAACTGATTCTGCAGCTCGTTGGCCAAATAGTCCTGGATATGACGATGTTAGGCTAGGAAGAAGGATGAGAAGGTCGGAGCGGACCTTGCGCTTCTGGTATTGTGCGAGGCGGATGGGATAGAACTCTTCTACGATCTCCTCGGGGCTATCATACTTCTTGATCTTGCCTTCGAAATCGAAACAGATCATGTTCCCGGTACTGATCTTGCCTGTGAGCTTGAAGAATTCCATCAAACCTTGCTCTTCAGCTTTCGCCATACCGCTGGCCGACATAGTGACTACAAAATGAACGTTCGTGTTGTCATGGTGTTCTTTGTAATCCTACACCAAGGTCGTTATGAGTTCCAGTTTTGAATACCAGGCTCCACTCACCTTGACAAGTCCATCGCCCTTCTCGCCAATCATCGCCTCCAGTTCAGCCTTATATGTTGAAGTCCACTTGTGTATAGGAAGCTCGGTAATCTCCACAGTCGTGTCGTCGATCTTGTTGACCGCACCACAGACGGCATATCTATGGTCCCCGGCCTTCTTGATAGTTCCCCTGAAGCCGCGCCACCAAGGGAACATGGGCTCCTGCTCCTGGCCGTCCATCAAGCGCCGAAGGTTCTTGACGATATCGACTGGATTGTAGCAAGGAATAGTGGTACTCCAACCCGTGCCAATACCTTCCGCCCCATTGATTAGGATCATAGGCAGCACCGGAATGTAATATTCCGGTTCGATCCAATCATTATCCTCCTTCAGATAATTAAGGAGCGGATCATCTGCAGCAGGGAACACGGCTCTCGTCATCGGCATCGACTCGGTGAAGATATATCTTGGAGACGCGTGGTCCTTGCCGCCCGAATCGCGTGTACCAAACTGACCGCTTGGACTCAAGAGGTTCAAGTTGTTACTTCCGACAAAGTCCTGGGCAAGACCGACGATAGTGTCAGCCAAACTCTGTTCGCCGTGGTGGTACGCGGCATGCTCTGCGATGTACCCAACCAATTGCGCGACCTGTTGACAAAATCGAGGTTACTGGGTAATTCCAAGAACTCTTGCACGAGGCAGACCTTGATTTCCTTCTTCAGCTTGCGCTTGAAGATACCCCAAATGATCTTCCTCTGACCGGGTTTGAGTCCATCCGCAACAGACGGGATAGATCGAATATTGTCCGCCATGGAGAACAGGATTAACTCCTTATTGATGAAATCCGAGAACGGAATCTCGTCCATGTTGTGGTCGAGGAAAGTACCGGGCTACAGTGGAGTCAGTAAAGCGAGTCTCAAGAAGTACCTGAACAATTCACCTTGATTTGTCTGAGCCACTCCTTCCGCTCATCCGCCTTCTTCTTGCTGAACGCCAGCTCGATGAGCTCACGGTCACCGTCTTGAGTAGTTGCGAACGGAATCATGTGCTTCTTCATATTACTGAAGTAGGTTCGCGCGTCGGTGTCGCTGCTGGTACCCAAACCCTATTCATTCCCTACATGAACAACTAGTTACTCAATGAATCCGTCGCACAGCGTACCTTGTAGTACTTGGTGTTCCACTTGTGCGGGTCGGGAGTATGCTCCAGCCATTGTTCGTACTGGGGAATGGTGAAAAAGTCGAGGCTCTGCTTGCCTTTCGTTACCTGTAATCAAAGATCAGCTTCGAAGACTGCGGAGCGACTGGCGCTACTGACTCTGACAATGGGCGTGACGAATTCGACAAGGAAATTAGGGATCTTCAGAAGAGACGGATAGAAATGGTCCAGGTAATTGATCAGCAACCCCTTAATGTGCGACCCATCATGATCCTGTCGTATGAAAAGGCTTCAGAACCTCAACCATTCGGATTGTTATAAACAGAGCCTACCTGATCAGTCATGATCATCAACCTCCCGTACCGCAAATTCGACACGTCTGAATACTCTTTGTTATGCTGCAACCCCATTATCTTCTTGATATTCTGAATCTCTTCGTTCTTCATGATCTGGTCGTGCTTCGCCTCGCGCACGTTCAGCAGCTTGCCACGGAGGGGGAAGACACCGAAGTTATCGCGACCGACGACACCGAGACCGGCCACAGCGAGGGCCTTGGCAGAGTCTCCTTCCGTAAGAATGAGCGTGCATTGTTTCGCGGCCTTGCCTCCAGCATTGTTGGCGTCAGAGAGTTTCGTCAGGCCGGTCAACCTATCGCGCGATTCAGTGTCAAATGTGAGGAGTGAGCGCACTGAGCACGCACCGGGTTCGCTTGGCGCCGTCTGTCCTCTTGATCTGCTGGTCCGCCTTAAACTTGGCCCAGTTGAGAACGTGGTCCACAATGGCAGACTTTTGCACTGGATGGAATGCTTAGGATTGTCACAGTCAAGGACCAGGAGCCCACTCACCCTTTTTCATGAAGTCTTCAGATAGACTAGGCTTTGACCCAAATTTGCTCGAGGGCAAAGTAAGTGTCTCCTTCGTCTGACTGTCGAATGTCGGATTCTCGATGAGCGCCTTCACGAAGATCCACATGTGGTTCTTGATCTGGGGCGCCTTCACCGCGGCACCCTTGTTCTTCTTAGTGATCGCGCCCATCAAGTTCTTTGCAATCTGGTCGGTGATGTAGTTCACGTGCGTGCCTCCTTTGATAGTCGCGATCGAATTTGCGAAGGATACTTGCTGGAACGTCCCATCAGACACGGAGAAGACCACCTCCCATCGGTTGCTGATTTGCTCGTGGATGAGCGTTGGCTTCCCTTGGGCAGCGCCGCCGGATACCTCCTCCGCAGACGCCGCCGCCGAGTTGAGGTACATCTCTACATAATGCTTAAAGTTCTTGATACCGAGGGACTTGCCGTTGAGGGAGACTTTGACGTCCTTGATCGTACCGGCCAAGTCATACACACGCCTCTTCAACAGCGACAGGGTGTCCTCGTCGATAGAGTCCATTCCAAACCGTTTCAGGTCAGGCTTGAATATAACGCGCGTGTACTCCTCGTTCTTGTTGTTCGTCGTGATCTTGGGTTTGCCGACCTTGCTCATGTTGTCCGTCCACGTCTGCTTATACTTCTGGCCCGAGTTCTTGTCCGCAGTGTCGACAGTGAACTCGTGCGAGTAGATGTTCGCAAGCTTCGCGCCGTAGCCATTCCTGCCGCCCGTCAGCTTCTTCTCATCGTCGTCGTAGTTGGAGGACGAGAGGAGATGGCCGAAGATGAGCTCTGGGATGTAAATCTTCTCCTGCGAGTGGACCTCGATCGGTATACCGCGCCCATTGTTGTAAACCGAGATCGTTCCCTCGTCGGGGTCAATGTCGACCTTGAGCATACTCATGGTCGGGTCGTTGATCTAGGATAGTCTGAGCAAGTAGTTCTCTGGAGCAGGGGGCGACACTCACCTTGTTATCCGCCGCGTTCACGAGGATCTCGTCGACGATCTTGAAGAAACCCGGTACGTACTTGACTTCGCGGTGAACCATGCGGTTCGTGTCCGAGTCGTATGTCCACATGACTTGCGTGATGGTTTCGACGCTGCCGATATAGGAGTCCGGCCGTTTCAAGATGTGCTCCAGTTGCGACAACTGGGAAGGTGTCAGCAAAGCTCGCCTCTGCGCAGTGTGTCTCGCACCTTTGTGTACGTCTCGGAAGCACTCTTCTTCTTCTTGTCGCCCGCGGAAGGTTGACGGTTGGAGGGTCCTGCCTCGTCTGCATGGCTCTGTACCTCAGGCTCGGAGTCGCTGGCATTGTCGTCTACATCGACCAGGGGCTTCTTCTTCACAGCGGCTGCCCTAGATTTGGCCGCTGCCTTGGTTTTCGCTGCCATTTTGGGGGCAGCCTTGGCCTGTGGTCGACGTGAGCTGCGTGGGGTACCGTAGCCCTGCTGGACTTACTGCTTTCTTCTTTACAACTGGGGCATAGTCGTCGGATTCGGAGCCAGAAATGTTGTCGATGTCAAAGTTCTCCGCCTCCGACGAGCTCATGGTGGTGGGCGTCGGCGACGACGTGCTGCTGGTCGAGGCGAAGGTACGAACCAACGGTGGAACGCGCCTCGCGACGCGTTCTGATTGAAGCACGTGACGTCTCCTCCTGAGGAAACGAGACAGCGGGAGGCGCGTGTGCACACATGTCGGTAAAATGGTTTTTCTGACAAGGTTTGCGGCGGCGGAAAAATGTCTTGTTTGCGCAAACCTGGTCGGTAACATTCGCGGACGTGGAAAGAGCGTATCGTATACGTACAAACAGGGTCAGAAAACTCACTTGAAAACTGTGACAGTCCGCATTTAGCAATACATATCAACAGGTTACCCGAATGTCATTGAGACTAAACGTATACAACATGTCTACAAATACAAGAGGGCTGGAACAATGAAGACGGACGAAAGAGCACAGTTCCCTCCGGAGGAACCAAATCACTCCTCGTCGCTAGGTGTAAGATACTCCTCGTCGCTGACGATTTGTCTTCGACCATGGCTTTTACTCCTAGGAGGGGGTCTCTCGTCTTCCTCCATTGGAGTTAAGGCATTGTCGTCCACGCTGTTCGTAGCTGCCGGCGGAGGCGCGCCAGGTAAGCCAGAGCCAGCAACTACTCTGTCAAACGTAGCATCGAAGACTTTCTCCATCTCCTCTGCGTCGATGTACACCCAAGACCCTTCTTGGTTGTATGTCCGAGCATTGCTGAACATCAGCTTCCAGTCGTTCCGGAACTGCTGGGCATCCTTGTAGTAATTCGACGTGCTGCGTTTCCGTATGTGCGAAAGAGCGATGGGCTGCGCAATTAGCTGGTAATAATCGGGATAATCCTATAATGAAGCATCAGCATCAGCATCATGAGCCCGGCAAGGACGAGCAATGACATACCCGTCTATCTGGGAGTTCCCTGAAGAGCTCGCAGCGCTTCCGTCCCGTATCATCTGTGCAAGCTAGGACAGCCTTATAACACTCCATGAAGGCCTTCTTCATCTTCTCTCGGACCGCCACAGGAACATCGCCGACTTTCGTCTTCCGACGTTTCTGTACGACACAAAATAAGCTGACAGGACCGCACAGAAGATGTAATGACTTACGGCGTCCCGATCCTCCTCGTCCTCGCCATTGATGGACGGCGTCACAGACATCGACTTCATGCCTCGCTTCCGTTTACCGCTTGTCGGCGTGTCGAAGTCGAGTTCAGCTAGCTTCGACTTCCCTTTCCTGCCGCGCCCACGAGAACCGCCATCAGAAATCGGCGTCGCTGCGCCTGAGGCCTCTGCTTCACGCAATAGCTTGTTCGTAGCGCGGCGGTCCTTCTTCTCCCGATTACGGTCAGCGATCTCCTGGATATCCTCGCCGTCCTCAAGAGCCTACACCCCGGATAAATGAGTCCGCCGGCAGAATCGTCTGGCCACATGGACTCACTATGACCCATTGCTCATCGCTGAGGCCATCATTATAATTAACTTCTTTGCGGCGGCGGTGACCTCGGCCCTCCATACCCAGTTCGTCATCCTTGCCTTCAAAAGGTTCATCATTCTGGTAGCAGTCAGGCAACTCCTCGAGTTGGATCAACGGGGGAGGAGGCTTGCCGCGGTGGCCCGCAGCCCGCCAAGCTTGTTCCGCAGCACGTTCGCGCTCAATATCCATTTGCTTGAAGGTCACCACTTCCTGGTCGTTACGGGCGATAATTTCGTTGATCTCATCGTCGTTCATGGTACCCGCCTCCTCGTTCTCCTCATCCTGATCGGCTTCAAGGATGGAACGCTAGAAATGGAATGCTGTGAACAACGTCAAGCGTCTCGTGTCACAGCACTTACCAAGAACTCTTCCTGCTCTTCCTGGGTCGACTTATTGTCGAACCGACCAGCCTGGATGACCTTGTCATCGATATCGAGCTTGTATCGGGCACGCGCATACATGTGCTCCTCGACGCTCTTCTCCGTGATAAAACGGAGTATACGAACGGTCTTCGTCTGGCCGATGCGATGAGCACGATCCTGAGCTTGGAGATCCGCATGAGGATTCCTAAGTTGGACAGGTATTAGTTATACACCTCCCCACTGATAGGAAACGCAAGGCTGCATACCAATCAGTGTCGAAGCTACGCCGGATCAATGCATTCTGTTAGAAGAGGGAATATCAACAAAGATACCCGACGCACATGATAACAGTATCAGCAGTCTGCAAGTTCAAACCCAGACCACCAGCCCTAGTCGAAAGTATGAAGACCTTGTACTCAGAGTTCGGCTCATTAAAGAGAGCAACATGTCCGGCACGCTCTTCTGTCTTGGTACCACCATCCAGACGCAAGTACTTCCACCCCATCATCTTCAAGAAATCCTCCATGATATCCATGACCTTCGTCATTTGGAAGAATATCAAGACCTACAAGGGTCAGATACGTTAAATCAGGGTATTCCTATATTCAGGGATCGACTTACTCTGTGGTCTGTAGCAAAAAACTTGGGTAGAATGCGAGAAAGCAATTCAATTTTACCGGACGTGCGGATGAGCTTATCGTCTACTAGGCCGCCTGGGTTGATCCTATCTTCGACACTGTCGAACAGATACGGGTGCTGGCAGATCTTCCGCAACTGCATGAGCTCGTTGCTGAGACCTTTGACACCGCCAGTTTTGCTGCAAGGAAGTGTAAGTCTCAGTGACAGCTCCGATAAGGATGCCATGATATCACAAACCCTTTGGTCTCTTTCCCATCCGCGATCATCTTATACTTCTTCATCTGCTTGTACAATTGCGCCTGCAGGGCGCTCATCCGCACCTTCATCACCTTCTCGACCTTATCCGGCAGCTCTGACTCCACGTCCTTTTTCAATCGCCTCAGCAAGAATGGCCGTAGCACCTTGTGCAACCGACGAATAATAAGCAGAGCCTCTTCTTCGTTCAGCTCTATCTTGTCCCCAGTACCCGAGTTCGCGAACGGCGTGTTGAACCATTCGTCAAACGACTTGACTGAGTTGAAGATCTTAGGCAGAACGAAGTTGAGCAGTGCCCAGAGCTCGGGAAGGTTGTTCTGCAGAGGAGTACCAGTAAGAATGAGTCGGTATCGGGAGTGGTAGAATTGGGTAAGGGTCTGGGCAAGTTTGCTCTGGGTGTTCTTCATACGGTGACCCTCGTCTATAGCCACGATAAGAACGAGCCTACTAACGGACAAGCACCGATTTGACTTACCAATGATCATATGCATCCATTTGATCTTGGAGAGGGCAGGCCGATCCTTAATGATGTACTCGTACGTGGTCAGGAGCACCTGGAAGTTATTGCCGCGCAGCTCTGACTGCAACACCTTCCGCTGCCCTGGACTACCCTTATATGCGACCATCCTCACGCTCGGCGCCCACTTTGCAAACTCTCCGCTCCAGTTCGTCATCGTCGACAGCGGGACAATAACCAGGTACGGTCCCCTTTCGCGCTTGCATTCGATGAGGAAGGTGATGAGAGAGATGGTCTGGATCGTCTTTCCGAGACCCTAGAGCAGTAGGATGTCACCCTCTGTGATACATAAAACATGCAATAAGCACCCACCATCTCGTCTGCTAGAATACCGTTCAGGCGGTTATTGTACAGACTAACCATCCACTGCAAACCCTTAAGCTGGTAATCTTTCAGTGAACCGCCAACGAGGATACTGGGCTGTCTCGAAACTTTCTCCTTTACCCTGTGCGCGACAGCATAGTAGTCGAGCTTTTTTGGATCGCGTTCGACATTCTCGTCTTCTAAAGTGTTCTTGGCACCGAATGTCTCCTCTCCGACTGGGCCTTCCTCGACTTCGAACGGCGCGGCAAGCTTGTGGACATCGTCATTCTGCTGCTCCAACACTGCTTGCGCGAGCGAATCGAGGTAGGCGTCGGTCTGCTTCAGCAAGTGCGTGATGCGGGTGTCCTTGGCAGTGTCGATAAGCTTCATGTACGCCTCCTCGTCGTCCGCCTTAAGGGCTTTCAGACGCTCCTTCGATATTCTCTCCACTCTTTTCTGCTCTTCCTTCTCGGTATGTGCATGGAAAGAGAGAGCCGCCTTCCCGAGCCTGATAATCCTTTCTTGTGCTGCCCTATTAACGGTCAAAACCTCTTTGCCGTGTGCGCAGATAGTCCCAAGCTGCTGGACGTGCTTCGACCGTGACTTCTGCTCCCTCTCCGTGCGCTGCTTCCGCTCTGCCTGCTCTGTCATACGAGCATCTCGAATCGTCGGCTTCTTCGATCGGCGGAAGTCTGCACGGTTTAACGGAAGTAGTGACCCGTGCGTCAGGCGCTCGGCCACCATGGCCCGTAGAGCACGCTGCTTGTCGACAACGCGCAATGACTTGAGCTCAATCATCGCGCGCAGCTTACCGTGAGCGTTTGGACTTGGGTGAACGAAGTTGCCTGCGTCTTCCAGCTTTGGCTCCGCTTTCTCGTCCTCGAAGACGCCATCCATGCCAGCGTCGCCCATCGTGGCGGGCATCGCCTCCAGCTCTCGCACGCGCTGCGCCATGCGCGCCTCAATATACCGATTGCGTTCGGCCACGACTTGGTGCGGGTCCAGTCCCACGGGCATAATGGATGGTATAAGCAGCCGTTGGAGACGAGTAGAGAAGAGGGCCGGGTTCTCTGTGATCTGCTTGAGGTGTGTGAAGGGATGCACATACGCGTTGTAGGGATATATGCCAGAGTCTACATTGTCCTCGAGGAACGGGCCCTTGGGGTAGTCGGCTGGGTTCGCGAGCGGCTCCTGCTCCTCCGCCTTCATGGTCTCCGGCGCTGGCGAGTCGGCGGCGGGGGTCATTCCGTCTACGGCCTTCTGGACTTTGACGGCGTGATCGATAACTCGAGAACTGGCATCGCTGCCCGCTAAAAGCTTCTCGAGCTCAGGGATGTTCTGGTGGGGCATATGCAACGCTCTCTGGACGTCGTCGGGTACAGGCATGCCACGCTGTAGCATTTTAAATGCGTAGATCTGGACGCGGAGAGCATTGATTTGGTCGGGTGTAAAAGAAACGGGAGTAGTGGGAGGGTTGGGATAGGGTTGGGTAGCCACAGGACCAGACATAAGAGAATTGCCATTAGGCGCAGGCGCCCCGTTGGTCATGGGCGGGGCAACGTGTCCATTTGGCTGAGATCCAGACGACTGGTGGTCCTGCTGCTGAGGCCGGTGTTGTGCATCTCGATGGAGGTTAGCGTAGGCTAACAGGTGGAACGAGACATCACGTACATTGCTGCTGGAACAGCTGAACAGCCTTCGTTATCTTTCCCAACTCCTCATTGTTCTCGGGCGTCGCTCCGTTCTGTCTGAGCAATTGTGCTCTCTGGAATACAGCTTCAGCCACACTCTAATGTATATGCTGTGAAGACTTACCTGCCAAAGCTGCCGCATGCGCTCGCTCGCCTGCTTTGCATTGTACAAATCCTGCTGCTGCTGTGGTGTCAAGGCATGTGCGCCATTCTGACCCATGTTCGGCCCAGGCATCGAGGCCGGCATAGGAGCAGCCATCGCGCCAGTCACGTTAACAAGTCGCGTCTGTATCCGCTCGTCAATTACCCGCGTGCTGCCTGCGAGAGAGTGCGTTCACGGTAGAGTCGCCGACCGGGCCAAACAAGGACTCTTCCCAGACTCCTAGTCAGGCGTCCAGCTACTCCTTTTTGGGATTCGGAGCTTTAACTGCGGTACTCACATATTCACGCTCCGTCCAGAAAATCCGGGGGGCTAGGCCGTCACGTGCATTATGTTAATTGGCGTGTTCGGTGCGCGACCGACGCGACTCATCACTTTGAACCTAATTGCCACAATGCCGGCGGAACGAGCAGGGGTACGTTGCTTGCATTTAACGAGATAACAATCATTTATTGCTTTTAGTATACTGTGACTATGTTTCTCATTGATGTATCTGCATCAATGGGGAAAACAAGGACGGTCGACTTACCAGATGCTCCGAATGGCAAACCACAGACCACCGAGATGACCAACCTTGAGTGGGCGCTGCAGTATGTGAAACTAAAGATACAGGAAATGGTGCGCCATCTTCAAGAACCTCCTCCCAGTACTATGAGTGATCTGAAATACTCGGCAGATTTACCACGGCAGAAAGACGGAGCAGTGCGGCGTCATCCTGTTCGGCGCACAAGGTATGTTGTAACAAAACTAATTAATTCATATCTTATTTCGTCTAGAGACAAAGAACATGATTAATGAGAAGAGTGGTGGTTACGACCACGTCATGAACTACGTTGACATTGCGATGCCCGATGCTGGCACCCTTGCCAAGTTGTCTGAACTTAGTCCATCGGAAGAGATTGGAGATCGTGCGTCCAAGGCTCAATCTAGTCTTAATTACTCCTTGACGAGATGAATGCTGTCTAGCTATTGATGCCCTTGTTGTCGGCATTGAAACTCAAAGAGCCTATCTTATCAACAAGAAGACTTGGACGAGAAAGATAGTGCTGCTCACGGACGGCGAGAACCCGATCGAAGTGGAAGACTGGGAAACAATTGTCGAGAAGATGACCACCTTAGAAATCAGCCTGACGATTGTGTACGCATCTCTCCCCTAGTGGTAAGGCGCCATCAAGCTCAAGTCATCACAGTGGTGTAGATTTTGACGACGAGGAGCTTCCTTTCCACGAAGAAGAAAAATCTACAATCAAGGTTTGTCGAGCCTTAATTTATGATGCACTCACTGGGAACGGGGTTCACAAATAATCCAGCGAGCTAACGAGGCCTTCTTCCACACCTTCGTGGAAGAACTCGGAAATGGTACCGTCGGTTCATGCGCATTTGCTTTGCAAGAGATATCTCGGCCAGATGTCAAGAGTGTCAAATCAGCACTACTGGGCTCAGTTCTCCGTCTAGGAGATATTGATACCAGATCAGAAGAGGCGATCGAGGTAATGGTGAAGTACAGCAAATGCACTGCGATCACGCGACCCAAAGGCTTCAAGAAGTTTGCAAAGCGTCCGCTTCCTACCGATGAACAAACCGACCCTGAAAGCAACCTGTGGGTGGAGCTCAAGATGCAGACTAAGTACGTCCTGGAAGAGGAAGATGGTGACAGCGACGTGGAGATGAAAAATGTCGAAGACGTTAATAAAGAGTCCAAAGACGGAGAGGTGGAAGATAAAAAAGAACCAGAGGCCCTCGATAAAGAGCAGTTGCAGCGGGGCTTCAAGTACGGATCGACATATGTGTTATGTCCTGACGGGTCCTTCCAGAAGCTCGACACCCGCAAGGGTATTGACATCGCGGGCTTCTTCCGGAAAAAAGATGTGAGTCTTGAATATGCTATAATTCATCCAGATGATTTGACAGCCGTCCAGTTCCGCAGAGATTACTCTATGGGCGAAGTGTACTACGTCTGGGCGGACCCAAGCAGCCCGCAACAACAGGTTGCATTTTCGTCCATCGTCCAGGCGATGTTCGAGAGGGACCTGATGGCCATTGCCAGGTGGGTTAACAAGGACGGCGCAGAGCCCAAGATGGGCGTGCTCTACCCTGACGTGGGCTCGACGGTGGACAACTTCCTATTCGTCCAAGTGCGTGTACCGTTGATGGCTCCTTTCCTTGAAGGTGTCGCTCAGTGCTCCGTTCGATAGATGCCCTTCGCGGACGACGTCCGGAAGTATGCCTTCGCATCTCTCGAGACCCTGATCAACAAAAAGGGCGAAGAAGTACTGAGACATCCCTACTTGCCAACGGACGAACAGGTGGAGGCGATTGACAAGTTTGTTGACGCCATGGATCTTATGGATGCTGGCGAGAAGGACGATGATGGGTATGTAACGCCTCCAGCGCCTTATGTATCGCCCAAATCACTTCTCACAGCTTGTTTGCTGCAGGAACCGCGGCCCTTGGTTCGAACCCGCCCTTTCATACAACCCCGCAGTGCACCGAGTCAAGCAAGCTCTTTTTCACGGCGCTGTCGTCTCTGATTTGAACAAGAATCCTCTACCCCCGCCTCATCCTGAGCTTCTCAAGTACTTCAACCCGCCTAAACGCGTCCTCAAACGTGCTCGGTCAGCCCTAGAAGAGTGCAAGACTGCGTTCAACGTCAGGGAAGGTGAGTGCCGTCTTTCTTCCCCTATTTGATTTGTGGGCCCTTGGCTTACGCTTCTGGGATTTCAGTGCCCAAGAGAGTCTTTAGGCAGAGGAAGGACGGCCATGTCCATGCGCATGATGAAGACGAGGACATGCTCCTCCTTAGTAAACTCCCGAAGCGGACGCAGTCGAACGCTTCCCAACCACAATTACGCGCCTCACAGACCACGACCAAGAACGCGGACGAGTCTGAGACTGAAGACGACGACGACGACTATGTTCTTCTGGACCGAAAACCGCAACTCCAGTCCCCGAACCTACCCACGCCAGCGCCTGACTCCCTAGAGCGTGACACGGGAATGGAGCCAGGAAGGATCGTGGGCCGGACGCACCCGCTGGAGGATTTCAAGAGGAATCTGGTCAACGGGGATTTGGTGTCGAAGGCGGTGGAGGATCTCGGCTGGGTGGTGAAAGATATCGTGTCGAAGCCGTTTGCGTCGAGGCGGACGGAAGAGCTGTTGCAGTGTTTGAGGGAGTTGAGGGAGGTGTGCTTAAAGGTGGGTATTTGTGTATGATGTGAACGTGGAAGTACTGACGTCTATCCGCTTGGGGTTCATAGGAGGATGAGATCGACGCTTGGAATGAGTGAGCATTTTAGTTGCCTTGCTAATTTTTGGACCAGTTGACTGGTCCTCCGCGTGCTGCAGGTTCATTCAAGACCTGAAGGACAGCTGCCTCGAAGAGTTCCCCGGTAATAAAGATTTCTGGGACGACGTGAGTAGACTCGGGCGGGGCATTAGCTTGATCAGCAAGCCGGAGGCAAAGGCTGTTGGGGGCAGGTCCGGGATATCGGAGGCGCTGGCCAAGCAGGTAAGTCATTCGATTTATTCCTATTGTGCGGGACGTGGGTAACCATATGTGGAATCCACAGTTCATCGAGTCGTAGTTTGTTGGGGATCCGCAGTGTACGGTATAGGCGATTTGTGATATCGTATGTGTATTCAATATGACCACTGGTTCATTCTTACATTTGTGTATACATCCATGTTGTCCTTGCCCTTCTGTTGAAGAGGTGCTTACCCATTCATCTTCTCCTGAGATGTTCACCGTTTTGGTGGCTTTTCGATTTAAGAGACTACTCTCTATGCCTATCCACGAACCTTGATCCAAGCTCCCATTTATTTTCTCAGATTCCGCTTAGCCAGTCGTTGCATTGCCACTGCGGCTGAGGGTGGCATCAGATGTTTCAAGCCTAGCTGGTGCCACATCGCTTTGCAACCTGCTCTTCCGACATCATCTATGTTTACCGGGCCTGTGACTACTCTAATCTTGCCAGTGTCGGCTTAGATGCACGCTGGCACCCGCTCGTTCTGGGACAGGGCTGCCGAAGAACGCACGGTTTGTGACATCGCATACTCAGCGCCTCCAATGGGTCAAACTGCACGAGGCTCTTATCATGTTCGTATCAAAGGAAGAAGTAAGCAACTTGATTCAGTGTAGTGATATCCCCTACTGTGATTTTACGATACAAGCCGAGCGCCCAACGGATATGAGGAAGTCCCGTGATCTAGAGTTTCGCAATGTGCGCCTAATGCATGAGGGCTTTCATGTCCGCTGGACAATTGAAATGTAGAGAATTTTCACGCTCTTTTAGGAAGTAGGATGGCCGGGTGGGGTAGAGCAATGCGGTGGGTACGGATTGCTGCCTTTCGGCGCTAAGGCTAAAGCTGCTGAGTACAAGTTGCAGGTTCGAATCGAC
Organism: Heliocybe sulcata; assembly: GCA_004369045.1. Classification (NCBI taxonomy): domain Eukaryota; kingdom Fungi; phylum Basidiomycota; class Agaricomycetes; order Gloeophyllales; family Gloeophyllaceae; genus Heliocybe; species Heliocybe sulcata. The sequence continues at coordinate 104,896 of ML213521.1, read as the reverse complement.
AGACATGTTCAGCAAGCCAAGACCGGCGGAATAGGTCCATCCGACAGCCAGTTCGATCAAGGAAGTGGCTGTGCTGGTGTTCCTATGGATGGACCAGGATGGGGCAGAAGAAGGAGAAGAATCCGTAGATACGGCCGTAAATCGACGCTACCTCCCATTAGCGGTGTCAGAGCTAGCAGGGACGGGTGCAGACGAGAGAAGAAGTTGGGCAGGTGATAGCAGACCGAGGTTATGGATGCAACCGTAGGTTTGACAGGAACGCTATGGTCGGAACAAGATGGGAGACCCGTGCGCTGCGACGTCAATAATGACTGCGCTCTGCTCTATCACAGGCCGGTCTGATGTAAAAGCGCACCGCCGTCTGGAGATTCGGTGGAACATATTGCTCGACGCTAAGTATAGATACAACCGCTGGGTACGGCAGGCTTCAATAGGCAGCTTCTGTCGCAAAAGGGCCGCATTTGTCAGCGAAAGTGTGGGCGAAAAGGTTTCAGGAGCGACCGAGTCATCGCAGGGTGTCGGGAGCGCCTCGCGAATGGTGTTGTTCGGCAAGGAACACGCAAGCGGCAGTGAGCAGTGGCGCTCGGAGCGGTTGAGACGGTTAGAGACGGCGAGGCTGGGATCACAGGTCCGAAAAGGACCGACGGACACTGCAAAAGGAAGGAGCGGTCCGCGGGAGACCTTCCCAGGCTGGTGGCACCCGTGGCACTGTCCCAGACTGAGCCGCCTCTCGGTCTGATTGCCTTCTCTGCGACCGTCTGCTTGTCTCATACCACGACCACCTGCGTCTGTCGCCGTTATAGCCCGTCTTTGTGTGCTATACCGTGCGTTCGAGGCCAGCAGCGCATTAGTCACCGCAAAGCCCGCTAGACCGCCCAGTCTGACGTCGTCAACGGTCTGCTTAACAATCCTTCCCGTATCCCCGGCCTGAAAGCGATGGAGACCTTCAATGGCATCCCCTCTCTTTGGGACCTGTCTCAGCAACCCGTGTCCTTCTCGCAGCTGCCAGATGATGACTTCCTTGCCCTTCTTCAAAAGCAGTTCGTTTCCAACGACTCTCACTCTACTTCGCCGACCGCCAACTCGTCGCTCTTTTCTCTCAACAGCCTGACCTCTCCTCTCGACGGCGTAGACCCGCAGTCGTTGACTAGGTATTCGAGCGCCAATGGCATCAGTGGCAGCCCAAGCAGCTCCGACGAGAGCTCTCCATCCCCGCCCAGCTTTGAGGACCCCGGTTCCCGGAGGCAGTCGGGAGTCTTTGGCAACCCTGGCTCCAGCTCTGGTCAAGCCAATGGTGTTGAGAATGCTCATGATCTGAAGCGTAAAGCAAGTATCGACGACGACGACGTCGAGGAGGGCCCCAGTCGTAAAACCGCTCACGGATCTGGTCCGTCATAACCGCTTACTCTTCTTGTGTCTTGCCTAATCTTAATTATGCACCATCAATTGCCTGTGGTCAGATGCCACGGGCGTCAAAAAGTCTGGGTCGTCTAGGAGGAAATCGACTGGTAATCATCAGCAGGTGCGCTTCGATAGTCGCTCAGCACTCTGTCCTGAATTGCCGACACAACTTTGTGGCATAGGACGAGTCTCGATTAATGAAGCGGAAGGAACAGAATCGTGCCGCCCAGCGCGCATTCAGGGAGCGCAAGGAGAAGCATGTGCGAGATGTGCGTGTTTGTCCATCCCATACTGTTCATATCTCTGCGGACTATTGCCCGGTTTCATTGAGAATACGGTTAATCCGATTGTCAATGAACCACGCCATATTGATAACCAAGGCGAGAGTACTAATCAGTGTTTACCCCCCATAGCTGGAGGACAAGGTTTCCGCACTGGAAGCCAAAAATGCTGTGGCGCAATCGGAAAACGAGAACCTACGCGACCTGCTGCAGCGGCTTCAGTCCGAGAACATGCAGCTCAAGCAGGCTGCGTTCACGTTTAATGTCTCGTCCTCGTCCTCGCCTCCCTCACAGCCGCAACCCAAACCGAACCCGCAGCCTTTGTATGCGGCACTGCGCGATTACAGCTTCAACTTCTCGTCCCCGCCGGTGACGGGTGCTGGGTCGATGAACATGGGGTCGGATTCGATTGACTTCAATGCGCTGACGACCTTCGATACCGGGGCGCTTGACGATCAGTCGGCGACGGACGTGAGGATGGACCTGGGCTACGACCCGCAGATGGGCGGAGGGTCGAATGTGCGCAGTCCTTACAGGACTATCGCGAGCAACCCGCTCTTCATGTCGTTTGCGGAGCCTGCGCCCGAGTACGAGCAGCCGCAGCCGCAGCCACCCCAGCAGCAGCAAGTGTTTAGCTTCTCTCCGGTGTCGTCACCGCCAACATCGCATGCGCAACCGCAAGGATCGACGAGCGGGAATGGGAAGAGCAGCGCATTCTCGTTCAACCAGTTCCTGCCCTGGCCAGGATCAATACCGAGCCCCTCATATGTGAGCGGGGTAGCGACGTCCCCGGGGAGCTCGAACGGGAGCCATAGCAGCAACAGCCAGGACTCTACCATGCAGAGCTTCGACGAGCTGTTCGGGGGTAATTTCCTTAGCTCGAACGGTCCGGTTGACTTTGCGGCGCTCGTCTCTCGCGGGGGATCGGACGCGATGAGCCCGGTATCGCATGCGAATGCGAGTGACAGCCAGAGCTCGTCGTCTTCCTCGTCATCACCGCTGACTCCGACCCAGAGTTCCACGGCATCGACGCCGGCGCTGAATATCAGCTGTGCGATGCCTGGGACGGACGGCGGGAAAGGGTGCCCGAAGACGAGGCAGGAGCTGAGTAAACATATCGAGGAGCAGGGCGCCTCGCCGTTTGTGAGCGCGGATGGGGTGCCCGTGCAGCCGTTCCCTGTGCTGAGGAAACAGGCTGTTGGGGACGGCGCAGAGGAGATGGTTGTCTGCAAGGGAAGCAATATCCCCCGGACGCAGGCGAGCGAGAGGAATGTCGAGGTGCTCGCTGCTTGGAGGAGTATTACGAGCAACCCACAGTTCAAGGTCAGTTGCAGTAGCTGATTACTCGGAATATCGTAACTGAATAGTGACAGCAGGACATCGATATCAATGAACTGTGTTCGGAGTTCACGAAGAAGGCCAAGTGCGATGGGACGAAGGTTGTCCTCGAGCCGCAGGGCGTGCAGTGTATATTGGATACGCTCACCTTGAAGAAGCAGGGGCAACATTGAGCTTGCCGCTCACCCGAGTGGCACTGCACTCAGCATCCTGTATTATCACCCTATGCATCGTTCGCAGGACTTTTGCATTGTCCGACACTCCGCTCCTTCACGCACTCATGGTCGCACGTAGTTTCGTCTCACGCTTTATTGATGTATCGATGTCCTCCGCTATCGTCTCATTCGGTTCCGTGCAGTTAGTATTTAATCTGTGTCCTGTCTCTTGGGTATGCCTTGTCGTCAATGGGTGCATTGGTTTACTGTGCTTCTACGCTGGTCTCTTGTAGGAGATCCACAGAGGCGCCCCCATATACGCAAGGATCGTCTTCCGTCCCTCCCCTGCCTCGTATCATTATCTCACCTTCGGATTCTTGTAATAATTGTATCGATGTCTTCGTTGCTGGGTTCCGGGACTTGTGTGCACCGGCGTACATAAATTCTGGGTCGTACCATGTATTTGCTCCTCCAGATAGTGCAATAAAAAGTGGAAAATAGCGTATACGGAATGCCTGTCGTCCGATCTTTATGAGCCAAGGGCTGCCTGCCCGACCGAATTACTCCCCCAAAAGACCAAAAAGATTGCCCTAGTCGAGATCGGCCTGGTACGGCACCACGAGCATCTTGCTGAACTCTTTGAGCTTCTCCGGACCACGGACCTCCTCGGTGAGGAGCGGGAGCTGGACGATATGGAAGAACTCGTCATAGAGCTCGTGCGCCTCATTGAGGTACTTCTGCTGCATCTTGTGTCGTACCCGGCAGTGTTCGCAGTTCGAGCCTGCGAAAGTCGACGTGTCAGCGATCAAAAGGGGGTAGTAGAGTGTGTGGGAGACGGACTGTTCTTCGGGAATAAGAGCTGGTTGACGACGATGTTGTGCGTGTCAATTTCGTAGGAAGTGAGTTCTTGTACGAGACGCTCTGTCTCGTACAGGGAGAGGAATTCGGAGATACAGACGCAGACGAAGGTTGTCTTTTCCTACGGACAGTGAGTAACATGGCAACCGGGGAGCGAAGGTGAAGACGTACTGGGTCCTTGAACTGAGTGTTGACTTCTGTAATAACTTCTCGCATGGACTCGAGCTTCCCGAACATGTCCTCTGTGTTACCAGCGCCGCCTCCCATCAGGCTCGTCATCTGCGAGCGGTCAGCTCGCGTAAGGAGCATACGTGCAGGATAAATGCTGTACCTGATTTAGCATAGGACCGATGCGCCCGCTTAGCGCGCTGAGCTTGCCAAGGGCTTTCTCGAGGACTGTGGGGAAGGAGAGGAACCGAAGGGTATGACCTGTTGGTGCGGTATCAAAGACGATAACGGAGTACTCCATCGACTTGACATGCCTGAGCACTGGTCACTCATTGGACTGGGTTGAGATATGGAAGGGAGCCACGTACTTCATGATCTCAGCGAAACTCATAGCTTCATCGACACCTGGGATAGCGAATGCAAGATCTTGCATCATGCTGCCCATCATACCGTTGTTGTCAGCTGGGTAAGAACGTCAAGGCTGACCAGTAGTAAGCGGGATGGGAGGGTGAACATACACTGCTCGACCATCTCTTGGATAGCACTGGAAGGGTCGATCTCCATGGCGTACAGATTGTCGAAGCCGTTGACTTTCGTCGCATCTTTAGAGAACTTCTGGCCAAAAGCGTCTGACAAGTTGTGTGCTGGATCGGTAGACTGAAAAGGGCGTGAAGGACCTGCTGAAACTGCGATTGGGTTACTCACAATAAGCAGGACGGATTCACGGCACTGTGCCAACTGGATGGCTAGTGAACACGAGGTCGTGGTCTTTCCTGCAGGTTCACCACGTCTCAGGACCATTAACCTCCTTCCAAGAGACGCGTTTTGACATACCTACACCACCCTTCCCTCCTGAAGTCGGTCGCGAAATGAGCTACTTGAATGCACGGAGCAGCGAGAGTGACATGCCGCAAAATATCCATTTCAGTGTCGTCTGGTCCAGGACATTTTGAAGAGTAGGTTCTAATGTTTCTGTGTCCATCCTGACAGTCCTAAATCCAGCAGGCTAACCCGGGGGTTTGAGTGATACCAGCAATGTGGTTCAGTAAGTAGAGGATGCGTGTCTATATACGATCGTGCTGTTGCTTCCTTCCTTATTCCTTACCGCCGGCACTTCACCATACCAGCACCTTCCACCTGAATCTTGCATACTGGAGGAGACCAGTCCGGTATGAGCTCTACAGGGCAGAAGTCAGCAGTGGCTTTCAGAGGTGACCAATCAATTGAGCCTGGTCATGGGCGAGCTTTAATGGCATTCTGCAGCATTACAGGTCGCGAACGAGCAGCGGAGTGCTTACGGCCTAAGATACAATGATTTCCAAAGATACAGGTGAATCCTACAGATTGCCATCTGCTCCTGGTCTTACACGTCGAAAATCCCTCAGGAAGCATTGCGCCAACAGGACCCATCGTCTTCGATCCTCCTTGAAGATGACCCACGGCAAGGGTCGGGAGTTCAAGAAGCTGCCTCCTTTGAACTTGGAGAACGTCACGGATGGCCAGTATGTCCTATTTTGTTTTCCTCCGTGCAGTCTGTACTGAATACCACTAGTCTACAGCTGCTCCTTTTCGAGGCCGAGCGAGCTTGGGCGTATTCTCAAGAACTTCTAAATGAGTCCAACAAACCAGAAAATAGCTCAAATGCGAGTGCCCTTCGCCACTCCGCTACCGGTCGATTCCGCAGAGCTGTCCATTGGTCCACAGAACTTCTTTCCCATTGCCAGTCCCTGCACTCCGCTGGTCGATTATCCGCCGAAAGCCTTCTGGAGGTTTCCACGTACACATTGATCTTGAACGGCCGCTTCCTACGCTATAGGGACGAATTTGATGACGCTCTCATTCAGCTTAGCGTCGCCCGAAGTCTCTTAGACGAGCTGGCCGGTAGGGCTGCAACAAGTCGCGATCAGGCGGTGGCCACCGTCTTCGCGGATGACATCGGCCCCGAGATCCGCTACTGTGCACACGAGCTTGGACGCTCGAGCTCATACGACGTGGATGCCATCGTTCGGGATCTCGGACCAAAGCACCGCATACAACTGGTTGAGGACTGCGAAAATCTAATTGCCAAGCTAGAGCGCGAAACGGAAGCTACAGGAAAAGGTCAACTTCAAGAGCTTCTCTGGGAAGGGCAGCCGGTGCCTACCCGTAACCCGGAGCTAGTCGATGTGCTCCTTCGTGTTCAAGAAGCCGAGAAGAACTTGAGTGAAGGCGAGAAGGAGAACTCGTCCTCGAAGAAAGATCGCGACGCGGAGAAGGGCAAGCGCACGAAGCCTGCGAAGGGCAGCAAGTCCAAAAGAGGCGTCGCAGCCTACGATGTCATTCTTCTTGCCCTCAGTGATGCTGAAGAAGTAGCTCGCAAGCTGGTGGAAGCACAGGAGGTATACCACTTCCATCTTAACGAACGTTGTCATTGACGAAGCTCATTATTAACTAGTTGAGCGGTTCCAGCACTTCCACAGCGGCAGCAGGGACCCGCGACATCCATTTCGTCCATGCGTACATTATCTACCAGCTTCTTTCACGTCGCATCCAGCGTGACCTGTCGCTCATTTCCGCATTGCTATCGTCGCACAGCCATTCAAAACAGGATGAGCGCCGCAAAGTCACGCCTGGATCATCCAAGCTGCAAAAGGAACAGATCGATGCTCGGCTCTACCCTGCTGTAGTCAAAGTCTTGGATACTGTGCTGCAAAGTTTGGATCAAATGCGAACGCTCAGTGTGGTGGATGAAAATCCCGATCTCGCGACTGCGGTCGAAGCGCGCACCCTCTTCACTAAAGCTAGAAGGTGATACTCTTATCTGTCGAGTCCTTCAGTGTGCTGACAGTTGTCCAAGGTGTCTTTTCCTCTCTCGCTCCTACGCGGGTGTGAAGAGATACGCCGAGTCTCTTTCACTGATTCAGCACGCACAAATACACATGAGAGAGACGCGATCTCTCATATCAACCGCGGGCTCTGACCCGATCACGTCCGGCACCCCTGCTTTCTTCCCCTTGTCGGAAGACGGACTGAACGACCTTGATGGGGAACTGAATACAGACAGTCTCTACTTCAAGAAAGCCTGGCTCGCATTCAACGGCGGCCAGATCGATCCTGAAAGCAGCAAGACGCACAAGAAACCGTTGTTTTTCGATATTGCATTGAATTATGTACAACTGGACATGGAGAGGCTGCAGGAAAGGGCTGGCAAGAAGCCGGCGGCGCCCACTGTCAAAGCTGCACCTGCGATTCCGGTGGAGAGGAAGTCCTCCAATAGGGCTAAAATTGAGGAGTCGGAGCGAGCGCCGACGCCGGAGCCCCAGGCTGCTCCCAGCAGAGGAGGTTTGAGCAGTCTTTTGGGCGGTTGGTGGGGGTCATAATTTCAATATATCATGATTGTGCGCTTAGCTGGCCACACCGTGATCAACCCGGAAACTGTATACTGTACTGATATTACAGTAATACAGTGTAGACATGTCGCACACGGCATTGCGCGGCTGCCCATCTTGCCCGGACCCTACGAATCTCGCCAGCAGTCGAACGCAGGGCAGATGATTGGAATTTCCAAGAGCTGTGGCGGCGCAGTGGCAGTGCATTGCACGCTGCACAGCCATCAAGCGCGTGGCACTCGGGCAGTGGCTGGGTAAAGCCGAGCGGCCTTTGCGGTTGACCTCATCGTCGCAGCCAACTTTTCCGTCGCCATGCTCTCGAATCCCTCGCCCTTGACGCCTTCTGACTTTTTCAGCTCGAGGTCAAAGCCGCCGAGCACACTATCTTCTTCGCCGTCGACGCCGCGCGTTGTCGTCACGGCGCGAGTCATCCCAAAAGTCAGCCCCGTCACGCAGCCACACGCGTCTACCTCGCGTTTGCCGTCTTCAAATCTCGTGTCAGATAGCAGGAAACGAAAGGCACCGGAAGTAGCGCGTCCTACGCCGAAGATTGCGAAGAAACGGCGCGTCACGCCGCCACTAGAGCCCGCTCGCAAGAAGAGCGTATCTAAGTCCGGTACGCCCGGCTCTCGATCGTCTTCGGCGCGCCCACACACATCTGTATCGACCCCCGAACCTCTCTATCGCAACAGCAGATCGAGGTCTGTCTCAGTTCAGCCGGTCTCTGACGCCCCTGTGTCGCGTGAGTGCTGGATACGGGAAAGTGGCACGCCAGGTCCTGGCTTTCTAAGCTGCGAAGATGTCGTCAAGAGGCTCATGAAAGGGTATAAACCCTGTATGTCTCTTTGTTATTTCATTTATAGCGTGAAATAATCCGGTTTGCAGACTTCCGAAATCCGAACGACCCCAAGGACACAACCTTCGATCCACACCCGACCGATTATCCTGTTGTTGTGCTTGAATATCCAAACTCCGAGGCCTGTGAACGGTTAGTGCAATAACTATATTCATTGGGCAATGACTTACCTTGTCTCAGCTTCATCTTACTCGCGCCAAAGGACAAAGATCACTACAATCCTATCATGTGCCTCGAGAAGACATTGCACGTCATAGTAGAGCGTGAGTATGTTCCGTTATTGCTCCTACGTAGCAGCCATCCTTATGGTGCGGCAGATTACCTCACACCCGACCAGCGAGAGCTCGTCGGCCCAGTACCCACCGATATCCTCGCCGACATCACGCCGCCCAGTTCACCTCGTCTCTCCGCATTTCCTTCCCCAGCAGGCTCTACGGCGTCCACCTTGACTAGCCTATCGTCATCAACCAACTCCTCACTATGTTCATCACTAACGAGCTTATCCTCGCTCTCCGACAGCCCGCCTCCGCCAGGCGGGTACCTCCGTGCCGTGCAGCGCGCGATACACCGCCAGGACGGACCCGCTTTCATGAAGGCGATGTACCATGTAAATGATCTTCTCCGTTCCTTTAAGTATCCCCCACTGTCCCCAGACCCCTTCGACGAACCGCCACCAAACCCACTCAAGGAGGTCGTCAAGATCTGGACGCCGGGCGGTCTGCCAAAGAAGATAATGACTCGCATCATCGACGAATGCTACCAGCGATGCGTAGGTCCGCACGTGCAGTCCCTTCGCCAGTATACTGCATTCTCGTCGGAAGTGTACGGCGAGCTCATGCCCTCGCTAGTGTCTGAGATCATATCCGTGGCGGGCCTCACGCCGGAGTCATCGTTCATGGACCTCGGTTCGGGTGTCGGTAGCATTGCCATGCAGGCGAGCTTGCAGAGTGGCTGCAGGAGCTATGGGATCGAGATCATGCCGCAGCCGGCGAGGATTGCGAGGGAGCAGCTCGAGCAGTTTCGGATCCGCTGTCGAATGTGGGGCATTTCCGCTGGGGAGGTGGAGCTTGAGGAAGGGGATATGCTCAAGAGTCGACGGGTGGACGAGTTGTTGAAGGAGGCGGATGTGGTGCTGGTGAATAACAAGGTGTTTGAGGAATCTCGTGAGTATGGGCACTGTTCCACTTTCCTGCGCGCTTTATCAATTGTCCTGTCTCCAGTCAACGAAGCTCTCCGCCCGAAGTTTTTGGATCTGAAGGAGGGCGCCATCGTGGTGTCCCTGAAGGAATTTGCGCCGGTAGGCAGCCGAGTGACCGAGCGCAACGTCGACGACATGAGCACAATATTCAAGGTGCACGCGAACAAGTACCACTCTGGCAGCGTCTCGTGGGGAAGCGGCGGTGGTCAATATTACATCCACCGGGTCGATCGCGAGGGCTACGCAGAACTGGTGAAGAACTTCCATACCTCTCGCAGTTCCTCCCGGACCGTAAGATCTAGACGGTAAACTAGACTGAACTATTATCAGGATACCTCTCCACTCCAACTCGCACATCACATTTGCATTCGAACTTGTTCTCAACAACCACGTTACCCTCAGTTTTCGACGCGCTGTCTTGCATAATGTATTCATGCTTTGATATGTATCGTTTCTGCACATAGTATCTGTAGACTGATGTATAATCTGCGTAATGTCAGGAGTGGAAGAATCGAATCGAATCGCGTCTGTGGCTGAACTATCCTTGTCACCTCCATTTCGGCTCAAGTACATCTTTGATCAGTGAATGAACATGCTATGAGTATTCTCGGGCCTGCCTCGGTCTTAGCCTTGAGCTTTGCGTCTCACCACAATGAATGTAACTCGTCTGCCGACGCCCTCGCCGCCGACGGTCCGTACGCCCGCCTCGTACGACGAGTACCGCGGCAGCGGGACGCCTCTTGTCATTGATAATGGCTCGACAACGCTGAGATGGGGTTTCGCGACTTCGAGGGAACCGCGTGCGGGCCCGAATGTGATCTCGAAGTATAAGGAGAGGAAGCACAATAAGCCAGTGCTGCTGTTTGGCGAGGGTGTCGATGTGGAAAGCGGGGCGAAGGCGCAGGCGAGGACCGGGTGGGAGGGGGATGTGTTGTTGAACTTTGATGCACTGGTGAGTCGTTATAGCTGTAAATAATGAGAAGGAATTGACGGGTGAGGAGGTAGGAGCATGCGCTGGATTATGCGTTTGTGCAGCTGGGGATAGATACGCCGAACGTTGAGCATCCGGTGCTAATGACCGAGAGACTCAGTTCGCCTTTGCACTCAAGAGCTCGTGAGTATGACCGTACGCCATGCATTATTTGGAAGCTGATATCTTTCATTGTTGAGTAACGTCTGAACTGATGTTCGAGTTGTACTCGGTCCCCTCGCTCGCATACTGCGTGGACTCTGTGATGTCGTATTATCATAACAATCTGCCTCCACCATCAAGTCCTTTCAAATCCGACGGTTTGGTCATATCGTTTAATACGGCATCCACCTCTGTTGTACCTATCCTTTGTGGCCAAAGCATTATGAGCCACGCGCAACGGTGAGTCCTCGTGTGCCTTCCGACCCATTGCACGTCCTTGACATTGCCTAGGATACCGTGGGGAGCTTCGCAGGCCAGCGAATACATGCTGAAGCTAGTACAGCTGAAGTACCCGTCGTTTCCCACTCGAGTGACCACAGTGCAATCCAGTGTGCGTGTGAAATGACCGCCCTGCCTCTATGACTAGGCTCATGCTCTTACAGTGGATGCTCCAAAACCTATGTGAATTTGCTACCGATTACCCAGCGCTGCTCAGAAAGCTGAAAGATCCCCTGGAGCTGCGTGCCGTCGAGCGCATAGTGCAGTTCCCCTTCAGTGTACCCGTGGCTGAGGAGAAGACTGAAGAGGAGTTGGCGAGGATTGCGGAGAAGCGGAAGGAGCAAGGGAGGAAGCTACAAGAGATGGCAGCGCGGAATCGATTGGAGAAGGTGAGATTTGTGGGATCCAATGAATATCCATATGTGTGCTCATAATGTGGCATGCAGCTGGCGCAGAAGGAGGTCGATTTGCAGGAGCTGATTGCATTACGCGAACGAAGGGAGCAGCAGACTAAGAAGGAGTGGCTGGTCAGCACCACACCTAGAACACGCCCCGCCATAGGACTAACTGCGGACTGGATAGGCTGCCTTAGAAGAGGAGGGAATCGAGGGCGAAGCTGCCCTTGATGCATCTATCAAGAAGCTTGAAACAGACTTGAAGAAGGCGAAGAAGAAGGAAGCGGAGGACACAGAGTCGGTTGTCGTAAGTGCACGGATCATCTGCCACTGTCCAAGTGCCAACCGGTATACAGGAAGAAGAACCCTCTTTTCCTCTGGTTGACGTGCCGGACGAAGAGGTAAACATCTGCTTCTAACCAGTCAAATTTACATGCTGAATTTGCCAAGTTGGACGAAGAAAGCCTAAAGGAGAAGAAGAAACAAAGGCTCATGAAGGCTGGTTTCGAAGCTCGAGCAAGAGCAAGACGCGAGAAGGAGCGCGAGAAGGAGGAGCGCGAGGCTGAGGTGAGGATGGATGATGAAGACCGGGAAAGGGACCTGGTGGGCTGGACGGGCAGATTGCGCAACCAGCACGAGGTATGTATCCCTAGTCTATGTCGGTGCCTCAGTTGGTTTCCTGACAACAATCATTTCAGAACTTAATGAACAAGATGAAAGGGCGAGCAAGGAAGAAGATCGAGCTCAGCGACCGGAAGAGTGCTGCTGCGCAGGCGAGGATGAAGAGCATCGCGAATCTAGCCGCTGACGACAGGGTACCGAAGAAGCGTCGAAAAGCAGGGGCGGGTATGTACCGGTGCCTATTGCCGATTGTCTCCTACCTAAGTTTAATTCTGCGCAGAGGACATGTTCGGCGCGGATGACGCAGACTGGGCTATATATCGCCAAATAGTGAGTTAACAGTTGAATCGCAGGACCATAAATGATGAACGGACGTATAGAATACGGCAGCAACGTCTTCCGATGAAGAGGACGATCTTAACCTGTTGCAGACGATTGAAGCTAAGCTGCTCTTGCATGACCCCAGTTTCACGACGGAAAATACACATGCATCTATCTCGTCTCAACGGTCGGCACTTCTTTCGGCATTCAAGCCTCTCTACGAGGAGGGTAACCTAGAAGGTGAGTGCTTGCTTACTACGTTAACGACGTGTGCAATAGCTGACAGATATTTCGTAATTAAGGGCGGAGTAGAGTGCATTTGAACGTGGAACGGTGGCGTGTCTGCGAGACATGGTTCTCCCCAAACATGGCTGGCGTCGATTCAGCAGGTCTGGGAGAGGTTCTGCAAAACGTATTGGCACGGTTCTCGGACGCCGAAAAAGGCAAGATGGTCCAAGTAAGCATCCTAGCTTGAGGATGTCGGGACATCACTGATGAGAGAACATAGAACGTGTTCTTGACAGGAACGCCTTCTCGTCTACCTGGGTTGCAGTCGAGAGTTCACTACACACCGCGACCCATCCTTCCGCCTGAGATGACGCTGGATGTCAAGTCAGCCTTGGATCCCAGTCTCGATGCATGGCGCGGAATGGCGGATTTTGCGAGGACGGATGAGCTCAGCAAGGTCAGTGTAACCCGAGAGGAATATGAAGAGTGGGGTGGCGAGCGTATCAAGCGATGGTGGGGAGGCAACTGGAATCTATCTGTGCCGATATGAGGCGATTCATTATCTTGCTGTCTGTATTTCCGTCAGTTCCCCAAGTCCATGACAAATGCATTACAGTGGAAGTATAGCAAACAAGCAGCCTATGTATGTTGTGAGAGATGAACGAGTCGCAGAGGGTGGACAGCGGATACTGGACAGGAAGACGAGCAACTCCAGGTTGATGTGAATGTACTGCAGTATGTACGAAGGCGTCTACGAGCAGCAGCCCTGCGATGTCTGGCCGGCGGGCTGGTTGACCTGGACTGAGCCCTGTGCGCCCGACGCACCTGCTGAGGAGCCGGCTGCGTCGGCCTGGGAGTCGATCAACCGGGTCTTGATGTCGCTGGCGTGATGGTCAATACTACTGACAGCGTCCTGGTAGTCGGATGTTGGGCTTACCGGGCTAATGTGAAGAAAGCCTCCTCTACACCCTCGTTGATCTTTGCAGACGTCTCCATGAACTTGATCCCGAGCTCATTGGCGAGCTCGCGGCCCTGCTCCTCGGTAACGGCGCGTTTGTCGGCCCAGTCAGACTTGTTGCCAATCAGGATCTTGTTGACGCCCTCGGAGGCGTGCTGCTCGATGTTGGCGTGCCACGTCCGGATGTCTGTCGCATATTGGAAAGGTGACGCAGCGGAGATTGGGGACTACTCACTGTTGAATGATCGCTCGTCCGTTACATCGTACACGAGGAGGATACCCATTGCGCCACGGTAGTATGCCGTCGTTATCGTCCTGAAGCGCTCCTGCCCAGCGGTATCCCACTATACCAAAACATATCAATACGGTCGGACAAAACGTGGGTACGGGCACCGCACTATCTGTAGCTTGATCCTCTTCCCATCCAGCTCAATTGTCCGAATCTTGAAGTCTATACCGATGGTCGTGATGAATGAGGGCGTCCACGCGTCGTCGCAGAATCGTAACAGTAGACATGATTTTCCAACACCTGTTGAGATATCGTAGTTTGCGTTAGATTATGATGCATCGGCTCGGGACATCTCGACCATTACCTGAGTCTCCAATGAGTAGGAGCTACAACCGGTCAGTCAGGCACACGTTCAGACAGCGGTAGGGTGATAGAACTGACCTTGATGAGGAAGTCATAATGAGGAGGCGGCATACCTGGTTGTGAAGAACAGCAGTGGCCAGATGGAAGTAATCGAGCGGGCGGCTAGCAGTGATAGAGGAGGGTGTAGTGGTTACACCGGGCGTAGCACTGCCAGCCGCCCGACTCCATTTCAAAGTCCGAACACGATATATCGCGTTGCAATTTACCTCCTGCAATATTTCTTCTATGACCTCTCGACATTCGGAACTGCGGCTGTCTACGTCGCTCGCTGCTCGTTTGTGAGGCGCTTTTTCTGGCCACTGGGGTCGGATATCTCTTCTTGCTGGCAAAACCCGTTCTCGTGGCGCGCCTGCAGATCCTCAAGGAGAAGTTCGCATATGCGGCCTGCTCCTCCTTGCTTTAACTCCATGAATGCAAGCTGTTGGACGAACTCTTTGGAGCCCTTGTAGGCAGCGGGACTCGCCCTAGGATGATGTCCTGCTTCATGCATATGCCGCGTCCAGCAACCGGCTGCCACCCGTTGTTCTTACCGAGTTCAGCACCCTACTTCAAACCGCCCCTTCCTACGGATACGCAGGTGCTTGCAGCTGATTCGGTACTCTTTCCACCACCTATTATGGAACTGAAATAATGGTCAGAAACATCCACGTGTTTGAACCCCCCACTGGAAGTACGAAAGACCGCGGTGGACCTGCACTACCTGATCAGAAATGGATGCCATGGCAAAACTCCGGGTTCGGTGTGCTTCCCCACATATGCTGCTGCCACCATTGGAACGCTGGATATGTCCATTGCAGCGCGGGAAGAAGGGAAGCTCGGAGCCTCTGAATCAAATGGTCAGGCGGACATAGGATCCCAGCAAGTCAACACCATCTTCGGCAGCAGTAATGTTCAAGTGACGAGGCCTAGTTTCAATTTGACAGTGATAATGCAGATCGAGTAAGGATCCGCACACCAAACCCAGTCCGCCGGAACTTCCTGGCTCTACAACGTCGACTTGAGCTCGATTTGCCACAATGCTGCCCTTCAGATGCTCGAAACATTCAGATGCTCTCGACAACTCAGACCTTTCGCTGATAGCTCAGGACGATCTTACTCCTGGCAGACGCGATTCGTGGCACACTCTCGTTACACCTCCATCCTCAAGCGGGAATCTACATCGTTTCATGGGGTCGTTCTTGCTTTTAGTTCATGTACACCAAGCCATCTTACAAGCTTAAGGACGCGCAGAAACAGCCGTTAACCACCCTACGATCCCCTCTTCAGGAACGCTGCCTTGCCTTAGCACCAAGTCGGCTGTTCTTCCGTGCCTGATCCGATGTGCGACAGGCGGCCTTTCCTTGGACTACACCGACACTCAGTGAAGGCAATACCGTTATGACAGCGGCTTTCCCTCATGGAATCAAGATAATGAATCAAATAACCCATGTGCACTAGTCGACCTATCCACAACGAGAGAGATCAAAAAAAAAATCAGACGGATTACTAGGATGTACCCCTCCCCCGCGTGCGAACACTCACTCCGAGGAACACCGATGGATATCAGTAGTATACTGACCAGCTTCCTATACCCACTGGTCCAGATATCTAGCTCAAGATAGGAATGCTTGAGCCTGAAGCTTCCAAATATGTGCATAACCCCCGTCCTTCTTCAGCAGTTCATCATGGGTGCCGGACTCCTCGACCACAGAGTTGTTGATATACCTTCCAAGAATTGTTAGTAGCTGATGAGACAGAAGAAATACAGCCTAAAGCGAGCCGTACAGGAGCAGATCTGCGTGGCGAGTGAGGTTTCCGAAGCGATGAGACGAGAACAGCATCGTCTTTTGGCCACGTAGTTGTCTCAAGCGTTCGAACAAGTCTGGGAATGGCCCGCTCAGTGATACCGTAGCCACGTCCTAGAAGTAGGACCTACCGTGCTCAGCGGCGGGATCTAAGGAAGCACTGGGTTCGTCGAATAAGAGTAGTCCTACTCCCGCTCCTGATTCATCAGACATTATGGATCGCATGAAGGTTCGCGATCTGAGCGGGCAGTTCTCAATATCACGCTTGATCAAGGAAACAGAGGTCTCACTCACACAGCAAGCCTTTGCATCTGTCCGCCGCTAAGCGACGTGGTGCTCTGTGCCTTCATCCCCCCAGCACCCCGCACGCGACCGTAATCCACCTTTCTTCCAAAGAGTGTTTTGGTTCCCTCTGGCATGGGAGAATAGTAATCACGGACCGGACGGTTTAAGTAAGTGTCCAGGCCCTCCGGTAGCTCTTTGATGATGTCCGCAGCGCCTCCAAGTCTTGCAGCCTCCATAATCTTTTCGTCGTCGTTCGCGAATTCAGGATTGCCGAGTGCAATATTGTCTTTGATCTGCCGGCCGTGTAAGACTTGACAGTCATGCATATAACGGGAGAGCACTGACTGATAAAGGAAAATGCGTATAATCTTGGAAAAGCACAGATATCCGCCGTCTGAGGTCCGCCAACTGAAGGTCCCGTATATCCTTACCATTGATAAAAATGGAACCTTCTGTCGGTTCGTAAAGGCGAGTCATCAGCTTCAAGATCGTACTTTTGCCGGATCCGTTAGATCCGACGATGACCTACGTATCTCATGAGCGTAGTTAGGAATAGATCGTGAGACGCACGTACACAGAGCTGTCCCGGGCGGATAGTGAAGGAGACATTGCGCAGGGCATGCTTCTCCGAGCTCGGATATTTGAAGGAGACGTTCCTGAAGACCATCTCATGGGAGTCCGGCCAAGATGTATGACAGAAAGCTATACCTGAATTCTATCGACACTCCCGTCTCTGGCGCAATGTCATCCACGGGGAATTGCTCAGTGCCATCAGCCACATGATTCGCAATGTTCTCAATTTCATACAGTTTCTTGATATCTGCTATCTGGACGCCAAAGGAATCTGATTGATCCAGCAGAGAGAGCAGGCTAAACGCAAAACCCTGAACGGTCTGCCGCAATAAGTTGAGGGATGCCAAGGAAATAGGGATACTGGCTGGGTATTGCACTGCGCGGAGGCTAAAAGCGACCTACTCATAACTTGTAAGTATGTTAACGTAGAATAGCATGACCACTTACAAGCGGCACTTCACCGACTATTGTTTGCAGGAGGCTTGTGAGCTTCAGGAAAGCCCGACTTTCGTAGTATCTTTTTGTTTCCCAGAAGTCCATCGCATGATCTCCGACTTGTTTGCTAAGCCTCCGGTACTCTACGAACAGCATATATGACTTGAAAGAATCGGACATTGAGTGGATCCACATACCCTCAGTGAGATACTCGCCCAGATTACCGGCGACAATCTCTTTACGATGTTCGCTATTGTTGACAAGGCGCTTTAGGCCTTCCATCCGTACATAATCATCGCTTTGTGTGGTTGCCGCCCAAACTGTACGAATTCGGTTTCCAATCAACAGAGAACATTAGCTCGACTACGGTACTCACCACTCATGGGAGGGATGACCATATGTTTCAAGCTCAGGTATTCAAATGTGGTCTGCACTAGAGCGATAGTTGTGAGAAGGGCGCCCTCCGGCTGTTCTCGCAATACTGCTATAAGCACTGTTAGTTGAGAGACTATTTGCATCACTATCGACGCTAGGCCTGCAGAAGTCCTGATCACATCCCAGGCCGGTCCATTGCCAGACCGAGAATAACTGGCTTCAATCTGCCGCTGCACACTCGTGTCTTCATACGTGGGCAAATCTAAGCGGGCAAGTGCGTGAAAGATGTGCAGAGCGTAGAAGCGCTTTACCCGCGCTTGGAGTGGTGTCGCAACGATGTTCTGGAGATGCCTGAACACACGCTCAGCCAAGGCGCATGCGATACGTCCTCCAGCAATACGGAACAGGAGCTGTTTGTCGACTGTTCGTGTGTCGACCGCAACTTGAACCTGAAGACGCGTGCTCAGTTCCACGTATGCGTAGTCATGCAGAGTTGGCATACGATTGTCAGTAACTGAGCGGAAAACCTAGCGAATCTCTCAGTCACCGAACATCAAGGAGTTGGGATACAGAACACTCACCATAAAGATACTGCGGGAACGAGAGCTGCCAATGCAGTGACAACTCCATACAGAACAAGGAGCATATGGCAATCCTGAAGTGTCAGGATATCTCTGAACATCCTCCAAACATACGGAAGGCATTCCGCATATTCTCGATACTCCTTGAACTTCGAGGGGACCTGGACGAACGTCTGTGATGGGTTGACCTCTTCGTACAGCTCCCATATCCCCAGTCTCGAGTGCTTCACTGTGGCAGCATCAGGATTGAAGGTACCCTTCCCTGCTGGGCGCTTGGATCGTCTGCCTCTGTACATCACTGTAAGTCGGACGGCTGATAGAGAGGTCAAGTTAAGAAAGGCCGAGCGCGGCGAAGTAACGCATTTGGCTTTAAAGCATGACTTCCAGTGCACACGTAACACCAACGATAGCCACCAGTAAAGCCCTGAAAGCGTAGAGCTCAGATCGCACGCGAGGAGCGTCAGTCCCGCAGCCCGCAGTGAGCGCCGCAGGGCGCAGTACGAGCCAGAGTCATACTAGTGGAAAATGAAGCCCGCATGTATGATGCAAGCACATAGGAGAGACATCGAGCATGGTACAACAAAGCTAGATACTACAGAGCAATCTCAACATCGACTCTCGCCAAGTATGAGTACACATCCGGCGACATCCGATACTTCAGCATCCCAGCAAACATTATCAGTGACCTCGATTTCCTCCGCAGAGATGCCAGTTGCTGCGCAGAAAAACGTCCAAATCAGTCAGCCAGTCATCATACAAGAGAGCAGATCAGGCTGCGATCTTGCAGTATGAGCACTTACAGTTTTCTTGGTTGCCTCCGGAGCCACCGAGTTCTTCACCTTCTGATGTGCCGCAGCCAGAGCATCCACAACCAGCACCAGGTACGTATGCAAGTTCCGCTGCAGGGCCTCGTGCAGGTCCTTGAACTCCTCCGCCCTCTTGGTGATCTTCGCAACGTCCCCATCCAGAGGTACTAGCTCCATGCCCTCCATGATCTGAAAGAGAAGCCCAGAACAAATCAGTCTCTAGCCTAAGCCATGTCCGACCTGCTCTGCTCACCTCAAGCGCAACCTCCGGCCTGCCCGCCTCCTTCGCCCCCATGGCCTCTCTGATCCTCAGCAGCCGCACCACCGCCTCCCGATCCTTACCCGCCGCCTTATTCGTCCTCTCATAATGCCTCAGAATCTCGCCCGCAGTCTGCTCCAGCGCCTTATCTCCTTGTGCACTTGCGACACTGTTGCCCAGAGCCTGCGCCAGACAGGCGACTACCGTACCGTACTCGCCGGCCAAGTTGTACAGCTTGATGGCCTCCGCGATGCGATCGTTCTCTTCTGCCTGCCGCGCAGCGCGCACGAGGATCTGCTCGTTGAACTCTTTGCTGTCCCATAGCTTCAGAAGCGTAGCGCCTTGTTCGATCAGGCCGCTCTGTCCAGCCCCTCCTATCAGCCATCTTATCCTAGCTGCAGACACAAAACGACTTACGAATCTCGTCCCATCGGCCCTGAACCCACCCACAAGCTCCTCCCATGCAGGGCCCGTATTCGCCAGTACAATGGTCCGCCGAATCAGATCCCAAGCCGTCTCGAGCTGCTCCCGCCCTACACCATCGCCCTGGTCCGAGCTGAGAGGGATACAGTAGATGTACTGCAGCGCCTCCTTCGCATCGATGCGCACAAACTGGCGAACATAGCGCCAGATGAGCGTGGAAAGACTGAGGGCAGGGGAAGTTACTGGCGAGAGGACAACTGTAATTCAGATGCGGGTATGTGAATATAATAATAACAGTTGACTGATTTGATAAAGCTCACGAGGAGTTGTGTCCGACGTCTCCGCCCTAGGAGCCACTCGCAGCAACCCATGGTACGCAAGGGCGATCGCCATATGCACGGCCTCGATTTCCGTCTCTTCGTGTTCCCAAAGCGCCGTAACAGCCTACAATACCAGATCCGTTAGCACGCTCATAAGCGAATTCCAGAAGTTCTAGTAAGGTGTCGCGTACCCGCTCGAACTCCCCGACCATGAGCAACACTCCCGCCCACACGCCTCTCTTGACGCCCTTCTGTCCCGCCGGGCCCTCGAAATGTCGCTCACCATAGCTAAGAAGGACTTCCGCGAGAGCACCCAGACCTCCCAACTGCTCCTCGTCAATCTGCACAAAAGCGCAACATTCAGCCTCGCAGAATGCATACCATAAACAGTACAGACCATAGCCAACTGATACCAAAGCCAGTCTTCTGTGGTGGTAGTTACTAAAGGGACGTTGCGCCGGCCGGGATCAAGCTTGCCCATAAGTTTGTACAGCGCGAGCTTGAACGGGTCACTCGTGCTGTGCAGCATGTGCGCGTTGTAGACCGATTGTAGATGGTCTCGATGGGCTTTTGGGAGGCTACACACAGAACGGATCTGACATCAACAGCAGGCCACTGGGAGATGGGAAACTTGAGACTTGCCTTTGGTCGGGGGATTCAACCCATACCCGAAAGTGACTTACAAAGCTGGCTTCGTGCCGCTCGACGAGGTGCTGCTGCTGCGTAACCTCCGCGAGCGCCTCTTGCATATGCCCAGTTCGCACGAGGAAGAAGAGTTTCGCCCACAGTGGCTGACCACCTACAAGCTACAGGCACCAATCAATTTGTCATTCCGAAGGATCAAGGACGGAACCCAATCATCGAGTACGAACCTCGATTCTCTCCTGCCACTCTCCTCCTCTATAGTACCTCACCAACAAGAACGCGCGCACCCTATTCGTGATACTCGGATCACCACCTAGCCGGGCCTCCATCGGCCTGGCCTGCACTGTCTTCTCAATGACATCCCAATACTGCTCCTCCAGCGCTTGCATCGCGCCCCGTGCGATCTGCTTTCGCAAACCGACAGATTCTCGCGAATCACCCTCGCCGAGGTAAACTCTAGCATACTTGCGCTCAAACAGAGGTGTGTTGAGGATATGTGCGGAAGGGTGCTCGAGAGGAGGAAGGGTGGCAGGTTCTTTGGTGATTTTGGAGAGGAGAGAGAAGTTTTGGGCGATTTGCTGGGTAGTGGGCTGCAGAGCGCGTATAAATAAAGTGAGAAATACATTGCTGAAACTGAGAACATACGTCTTGATTCATGGACCGTGTTGCATCCTCGAGGGCGTGGATGACGGGATACGACTCGCCACGAAGGCGAGCAGCATTCAGGTCTGCGATGACGTGGTCATACGCTAGCATCTTGGTCTGCATGTGCATGTTCGGTGCGGGGCCTGATGTGCTCGCCTACACGGCCCTCCATCAGCATCGCTGGTTTCTCAAATAACGAGAGTGGCGCGCTCACCCCCAAGACACTCCTTCCCAGGCCACCTTTCTTGCCTTCCATCATACTCATACCCAGCGACGTGCCTCCTTCCCCACCCAGTCTCCCGCCCAATTCCTCAAAGACTCTCTTTTTCCGCGCCTCCCAGTCCCTCCGTCCTCTCTCTTCCAGCACACGGTAGAATTCAGCTTGTGTCTGTCTCCTCCCTTCCTCAATCGTAGAGATGAGGTTCTGTTCATGTGCTTGCCGTAGAAAGCCGGAGACATCGGTATCTTGCAGTGCGGACAGTGGAGAGAAGGTAGTAGACGGGTTGAAGTGGGCAATCGAGGCACCGAGAGCGGGTGCGTCGACGTGAGCTTGCGCGAGCAGGTAATTTCTGTGAAAGACACGTGTATTCTAGGACTTTCAGAAGGAACGTCTAGGACCCACGCTCGATCATTATCCCCGCCTGTCCGTGGTCTTTTAGATACAAGGCGGCGCGACTGCGCCTCGATCTGGTCCAACGAAAGGTTGACCGAGGGCAAGTCGGGTTTTGATAGATGTGAGGTAAGAGCCTTCGAGGACGTGAGTAGAGAGGATAAGTCTGCTGCCATAGTGAACCGTCAAGGTAGATGCCTGGTTGGTGGCCACACCGGCGTAAGTCGAGAGCAGTGATAGCAAGACAGGTAAACGTACAGAAGAGCACTTTATATCGCCAATTTCGTCGTATATAGCCTAAGACTCAGATATCCTCGTCCTGGCAAACGTTGTTATGTAGCCACAGACTATGCTGGGGATACGGTGGGCGGTGGCCTCGACGCCGTTAAGTTGCAAGACGCGTCCGTGGACAGGTTACCACGTGACTGAGAGGGTGGAAATTTGTGTATATTTGCCTCATTGTGTGGCTGGTTAGACAATACTTGGGTGCGATGGAAGCGACCTTGTGAGGGTGGGACGTCGAAGCTGCTTTCCCGGACTCACAGTATGAATTCTTTTGTTGCAGCATCTGGCCTATAGTTATTTGGGCTCCCCAGATCACGATAAGACGCAGCTCGACTCAGGCTAATTATATGTCTGCACCAGGTAACAGAAACGCTATTGCTTCTGAATATTACTGATGATTTGGCATGAGTACCACGCCAGCATGCGGAGGCCTAGCAAAGATTAAGCGAACGAGCGAACGAGCGCCCCCGAAGACCTCAGAGGTCCATTGCGAGCAATTACAACACCATGACGAAAAACGACCGGGCGAAGCATGGACGAGCACAGGCTGCAATAATCACACAGGCATCGGAGGCCTGTCTCCCTGTCCAACATATTTGTCCCCATACCCAGCATACTTGTTCTTCGGTTTCTGAGAGTTGTGCAAAGCCTTCTTGTAGCTCTTGTACGAGACATACCCGTATCTCGGCTCGTCGGCCTCTGCAACAGATTCTCAACTATACGTCCACCACCAGAGAACACACCATCCACTTACTGAGCACCTCCGCGTAAATCCTTGACACCTCCTCGTCCCACACCTCCCTCCACATGTGCGCCGCCCCGCCCTTACTCGGGTCAAACCCATACGTCTCCAAGAAAGCGCGTGAGTCAAAGTCCGCACGTTCTTCCGTGGTCGGAACAGGCACGTTGAGCTTTTCTGTAGGGTTTGGGTGTGGAAGGAGCAGGAGCACGTAGCGGTGGTACCGAATGCCCTTTTGCGGATGCGGGGGGATGTATGGCGTATGCGAGTCTTCGAACGTGAAGGGCCCCGTGGAGGAGGCGGAGAGCTGGATGTTAGGTCTAAGGTATGATGAGAGACTGTTGGATTAAGCTAAGTAAGAATAAGACGTACTGCATCCAGTGTAAGTAAGTCTTGTAGGTATGGTTCTCGGCGTCAGGATAATCTGTAAACACGATTCAGAGGGAACGCCGATGGTGAACACGCCAAGCAAACCTACCTGGATCTACCAAGATCATGGTGTAGTATCGCGGGTCGGTATGGAAGACGCTCGTGTATATCACAGGAGGTCTTCTTGTCTATCTCATGCAATGATAACTTGAAGTCGTGACGGTCATACTGCAGGAGCATACCTGTTTCGGCGACAAGAAGACGCCCGGCTCGACACCGTGATGCTTCACCTTTGACTTTTTAGCCTTGTCAGGCAAGTCAGGGACGGTGATACGCATGTCAAAGGAAGGGTGGAAGTCAGGCAGTACGTCAGGGACGACATGCATTTGATGAATACGTTCCATCTAACCCAAATATATCAGCATACTTGCATATTAAATTGTGTGGGTTGCTCACCAACAAATCCAGCGCACCCTCACTTCTCCAGCGCTGTTCCACTAGGTGCCTATACACCGGTTGGTTCAAATCCGCTTTCAGCACCGACCATACACATCAGCCTACCTCCTAGTAGAACCCCGAACCAAACTGAATCACTTACCCATCCCATTACGCGCCTTCCACCTCACCTCCGGCAAATTCACCTCTCCCTGCACCCTCAATATCCCCAACTTCTTCTCCAACGCCCTCCTCTTCTCCTCCTCCAGCTGCCCCTCCATCAGGACCCTCTCCACCTCCCTGGCTTCCTTCTTAATCTCCTCCGAATCCCTCTTGATCACCCTGAGGGCTTCATCGTACGCAGGCAGCACACCCGGTGCGAGAGGGCGGTTCCACTGGCGCGGCCGGTCGAGCGTGATGAACGGGCGCCGCGTCTGGAAGGGGCGGTTGTTCTGTCCTTTCGTACGGCCCTGTGTCTTTCTTTCTCCTTCTGCAGGCGGGCTCGGCGTGGACTGGCTGCCTTCGGAGGTTGCAGCAGTCTGAGCCTCTGCTAGCTCTGGCGTGTCTGGCGCAGGAGGGGCGGGTGCACCCTCGCCTCCTACAGCTGGCAGCGTCGCATTTCCCCGCCGGAGCGCGTTGATAGGAGCGCGTGCCCTCCGGAGAGAGAGCATATATAACGAGAGCTCGAGCTGAAACTTTGAAGGAACAGCTCTGAACGACCGCTTCAGCCACAACTTGGCAAACTATTTCGGCCGTATATGGCAATTCGACCCTATTTCGGCAAGTCCTGGGGTATAACGCGATTTAAGAATCAAAGCAGGTTTAGACATTGTTGATCATGAACATCTATATTACTAGCTATCAGCGCAATGCACGCCGAACGGAACGTACAGATTATATACTCCAAACACTGTTTAGTGATAGCCCCAGCTACGGTACAACCCAACCCTACATAACCACTACTCCTCTACAACAGGAAGCAAGTGGAAATAACATACAAGCACAACAGGTATCATAAAAGCACAGGGTACTAGTAGCGGACAGCGGTGGAAGCCAAGGTTCAAGACGGAGAGCATAGGTAGGTATAAAGATATTCACAGAGAAGAGCAACCGTAGGGACAGACGCGAAGTCCAAGACCACAAAAGAACAAGGGAGCAAGAGAAAGCATGGGAAACAGGCACGAGAGGACGATAGATAGCAAGAGAGCGACGAGCGAGCAGATGGCGATAACACGGGCGGTCTGTGCAGAATTAGACAAGTATATCGGTATCGGATGTGCTGGTCGAATCGCGGGCAACTGAACCAGGCAGTCGGCGACGGAGACGGGATCGGGCCCCGGTATTCTAATGGAAGTTCCCGAGAAGGTTGCGTAGTCAATGAAACCCAGAACCTAAAAGGTCGGGAGCAGAGGCGGTCCCTGTGGGCTGCGAGGCTCGAACGCGACAGGCACCCGGATATGGAAGTCTGCATACATCAAAGTGTTAAAACAAACTCAAAGTCAGCTTCCGACTTCCACGGTCAAAATCAGAATCATGATGCTGACCTCCATGTCTCAGGACTGGGTTCTTCTTGCTCCTTGGGTTCGAGTGGCTCTCGTCATCCGCGTCCACCAGCAAATCGGATCCGTGGAGCCTGGAGTTGGGGATCATGACTTGGCGCGGCGTCCAGCGGCCTCCGCCGGTAGCTTTACACACGGCGCTCGCGTTGCGCAGAGGGTACGAGTCGAGTTCGCCGTAGGACTTCTCGTTCGTCACCACCGAGGAGCCCGTCGAGCTCGCTGGCGAGATGGGAGAAGAGACGGACATGGTCCTCCGTTGACGTAC
This sequence comes from Heliocybe sulcata, assembly GCA_004369045.1. NCBI lineage: Eukaryota > Fungi > Basidiomycota > Agaricomycetes > Gloeophyllales > Gloeophyllaceae > Heliocybe > Heliocybe sulcata. The sequence continues at coordinate 79,294 of ML213521.1, read as the reverse complement.
GGGACCAGTGTTTGACCGGCGCAGCTGTGGACGTGGCCGTGCATTAGAGTTGGTGCTCGGAACATCTTCGGCAGATGCGCTGGACGGCATCGGGCGGGAGCGGAGGTTATGGATCTGTTGGTAACAATCGTCGCACACCTTGCTGGTGATGATGGGTGATATGGGAGATTCCAAGACGGAGATGGGGACATTGCGCGGCGGGTGGAGGAAGTGGAGGTTATGCGTATCTAGTAAGGGTGTAGAGCGGGTCGTGCATGCAGAGCAGAAGATGCCACCGCATTTCCTGCAGTGCTGTAAGATAAGAAGCTGTGAGTGGTATGGCAAACGCTATGGCGGGACTGAGCTTACGTGACGACGCTGGAAGACTGAGAAAGCGGTGGGACAACCGAATGTCTCACAACGCGTCGCAGACGCATCAGACTTCCATAGGTGCTTCGGGAGAAGGACGGCGAGATGCTCGTTCTTTCTATACGAGGGGCGGTCACCCGCTTTGCGCTCGACCGGTGAACTGGCAGGCTCCGAGATCGACGAGCGACTGGCCAGTGAAGTCGGCGCTGTCGACGAGGACAAAGAGGACGCGTAATCTAGAGTGACTTTAGTATGCCACGCGACCTATTGGGTGGCAGACAACATACCAGAGGAAGACGCGAGGCTGTGGCAGTCGCCGTCGTCGGACGTCGAGGCAGAGGAGGCCGACTGAACGGACGAGCCAGGTCTAAGGATGGCTACACGGAGGGGGGCAGACATGATATCGAAGAGGTGACGCGTATGAGACGGGAGGCGGGGGTGTGGCGAGGCCAGGGCATGGTGGCTATAAGTAAAGTGATGTGGGAACTTTGATTCCGTGGGACGAAGATCAGATCAGATCGCAACCAGGGCTCATCTACACGTGTTCCCGACCTCCTATTGGTTCTGCCAGGCTCCGGACACAGCTTGCATCGCTTCATCTTTCTGACGCTCGCTGCTGCATGCGCAGGTGCACTGTGCCTCCCTGCCTGAACGTTCACCAATGAAACTCGAGGCAGAAACGCTGCAGAATCAGTCAGCAACGCGGGCATAGGTTCGGGCGGACCCTGTAGGAGATGACGGGGAATTACCGAGAATACCGTAAGGGTGGCCAAAGCGGGGAGTCGCACATCGCCATATGTGACAAGTGCCACGAGAGCGCGCCGTAATCGACCCCGAAAATTTGCAGAATTCAGGCAGGATATATCCCGCTGATGTTCTCAATCTCCCGACTCGACGCCGCGCGTGCATGCTCTGCGCTCCTCCCGCTCCCCGCACGTCAGACCTCGTGTTGCCGAAACACGTAGCTCCAGCAGCGATACCTTTCCAGGCATCTGCTGGCAATTAGGTCACTTGGGCTAGCCCGCTGGCAACTGTATCCGACGTCCTGAACATAGGCGTAATATGTGGACAAGACTTTACGAGATGGCCGCCACCATCATTCGCAACGGGAGGGGTAGTGCTGAGAAAGGGAAGGGCGACGGAGGGTTTCATGCAGCTTACGGCTTTCTGCTTGCCTGGAAACGAGCCGCATGGGATTGGCCGACGCCCGACGCAGAGCTTCGCGTGCTTCTCCGGCACTCGCTTATGAAAAGGCTAATTTCCCGATATGGCAGGTCCACGGCTAGATAAGCGGGAACTCGGGTTAGGGTCCGGCGTAGTGCTCCTCAATCCGGCGTGGATATCCGTAATTCCTCCACAGAACTCTGGAATTCCCTGTCAGCGCTTACAAGCGACTCCGCCAAACCAAGCACTCTCCAGCACCGACAGCACCATCCCGTACTCCATCTCCCCCATCCCCCCTCGGCCGCTGTCAAACACAAATGTTCGCTTCCACACTAGAAAGAATGCATGTCGTATCACTTACCCTGATGTATGTTGGAGACCAGAACCTCCGTTTGTTCGCTTCAGCAGCATCTCCAGGGCCGCTGCGATGGCCGCCCGTAATAGACTCGCCTTCTCGCTCTCTAATTCCATCTCAGCCTCCGTGTTCACCGGAGCCAGCGCCCCTTCCAGCGGGGACCCGATTTTGCTGTCCGCGTCCGCGAGAAGGCTGAGTACGTTACACAGGTACCACAGCGCATCCTTTCTCGCTAGTGCCTCTATCCTTTCCTGTCTTGACGGTCCCTGGGCGGATCCGGCTGTATTGATAGATTGCGCCTGTGAATCCGCCCCCGGATACAGCCGGTCAAGCTCTCTGACCACTTGGAGTGCGGCACCTTCCTTGAGATTCAGCAGGCAATTTATAAGCTTCTCAGATGGTTTAGGATGTGCCGCCAGCGAGTCCAGGTTAGAAAGCACCGAGTCAACAAGACAGAACACGTCCGGTCGTATATCAACGATCGTCGCCAGCTCTTTCTTTGGTCGTTTATGAGCTGAGCAGAACGACTTGATATGGACTCTTGAAAGGATTGCGAAAGTCCGTATAGCAGGCACCAGAATGCCAGTGAGGACCAAGCCAAGGATATCGTCTAGAGCGGTTTCCAGCGTCGCATGAGCCCGAGCTGCAGTTTCCTTTCCATTAGCAGAATAGGACCGCGCAGGTTTCCTGCTGAGCTTCTTGACAAGCACAGAGACACCAGAAGAGAGCACGTGTTCCAGCAACTTGCAGATCATCCTGAGAGTCTCTTGATGTCTCGCCACCAAAAGCGTCTTCGCGGTCAGTATCTCGCCGAGCACGCCGGAAAGTCCTGAGAGCGCGCGGTCGGTCGCTGCCGCAATTAAAGTGAGAGTCTCCTGAGAGGCCAGCAGGTTCTGGTCCGTATTGTCGGTTACAGAAGATAGCAAGCGTAAAGCCGGCAGGACTCCTTGTCGGGTCGCGGACACGAGAGGCCGTTCAGCTAAACCTGTCAATCTCAAAGTCAGAACTTCAGATTAAAAGGTCGTATTCAGAGAAAGGCATCCATGAGACATGAAACGACCTGCAGAGCTAGCATCAGCGTTAGTGCCATCAGTGGTACTGACAGCGGTGACACCTCCATTTATTGCCCGGGACGACTTACCAATGGACAGCTGGACAGGAAATGTTTACGAGACCGGCCGATATTCGCCAGTTCGGAGTCCCGTAACGTTCGGCGCAAAGAAATAAGTACTTACTAGCATACATCCCGGCCAAGTCTACTCTTGCACTAGCCGCGGAAGTCTGGTCCGACTGCGCCTGGGATGAAGGCGGAGCTTGGGCATGCGCCTTCCTTTTCTTTTGATTTTTCTTGCCGGTTGGAGGAGCTTCAGTTGCAGGCGTCGACGCGGGTGTCGAGGAGAGGGTGATCCTCATGTCTGACTCAGTAGCTAATGATGCAGACTCTGAACGTATCATAATCATAAGTGATGCATATATAGTACCAAGTATTAGTGGCGGGGTTACATCATTTCAATGGCAAAGAACGATATCACGCACTAATTCGCTCCTCTTCAACAGCACCTCGCAGCTCCTTTACACTCTTCTCAAGCTCAAAGGCGCGCCGGATCCACGCCTCCGATGCAATAGAGGGCGCGTACGAAGTCGGGAAGGCGGTGCATAGGTCGAGGATGTATTCTGATCACTCCCAACGCAATTCCAGCAATCGCCACCCCATTACAATCACAACAATAAATGATGATAAAGATCAGCATGGCTCCTCGACCTTGCCAGAGCGGTGTGATCAAAAAAGAGGGATAGCGCACCTGTAAACCCTGTTCCAGCAGGCTTGTGCTTCAGCGCCACGAGTGCCTATCTTGCCAGTCAGCTCGTCGCCCTAACTCCTGGCACGAGACTCGACACTCACAATAGCGATTCGGAGCCTCGCTCCGCCACTGACGCTCGCTCTCGCTTGAAGCTGAGATGCCATGTCGTCTCGATTTCCGCCAGTTCTAGTGTGCCTCGCGGGCGCTCAGATGATCAGTGCTTCGAGATATCGAGGGCAGGAGTAAGCGCAGTGGATATGTAAATCGCGTAGATAGACTCGAGGTGATGGAGGATTGATTGATGGCAAGGAAGGTGAGCACCGAAGCGGGGGTCCCGGTCCGACGCTCGCGGCTGGAGCGCATACAGCCACAACGCGTGTAGTCACAGCGTGACAGGCGCGTCTCCTGCTCCTCCTCGTTTCATTGCCTGCATCACCAAAGACGTATGAAAGCTCCGGTACGACAGCCGCTGTGTTCAGCCTTGACTAACATTAGTGTCGGTCGGTCGGGGCGCTCATATCCGTGGTCTTCACCGCTGAGTTATGAGTGCATACACGACGAGACATTGGGAGGCGTAAACGTCTTGCTGCGAGGACCCGTATGCGTGTATCCTAATCTCCCGGAGCGCAGCCAGCAAGCCGTAAGCGAAACGTATGCATATTGAAGGCAAGCTCGAACCAAGACGTATAACAACAGGACATTACCGCGCCCAGGTATAAGCACCGTGGTACTACAGACAACAAGACGGATGGAGTATCGATGTACTTACAGACATGATGCGTATCACTAGATTAGTACGTGACAATGTATATCTCGTGTCTCATTATTTCGACGGGAGAAAAGCTGAAGGATGGCGCATAACGAAATCCTCTAGGTAAAGGAGGTGAGTTCCTGACTGCACGCATATATTAACGCCACTCACCCCCCGCTTCATGAGCAGATGTTGGACGCCTACCGTCCTATGAGATCCGTTTGTTCCTTTGCGCCACCGTCGCTCCGCCTCCTCACAGGTGACTCATCCGGATTACTCGGGATGCGCGCTCTGACCGGCGTCGAAAATGGCTCCTGGGAGAATGACAACCTCCCACCCAACGCGTTTCCGCTCAGTCCGCTCCCAAACACCCCCTGCCCCGGCGTCGAGAAAAACCCGTAGCGCGACAGCCCTACCCCCCGCGAAGGCGTCGACGTCGGGTCGAAACCGTCCTTCGCCGGTGAGCTCGACTGGAAATTGAACGTGGGCGTCGAGAAGAGATTACGCAACGGCGTAGAAAGGGAAGGCCCATCGGGCGTACTTGGGGGCGGGTCTTGTCTCCACCGCACCATGGGCGACTCTTGGACTGATGGGTCGAAGTACAAAGGGTCGCGCGGGGTTCGCGGCGCAAACCGGTCGTCAGAAGCCATTGTAGGCTCGGAGGAGGCCATCGAGTCTTGTGACGGCGACCCCTCGTGCTCCCGCGCCGAGGTGCACTTGGGACAGTACCACATCGTATCCTCCGGCCCCAGATCGGCAATGGTGCTCAGCCCGACACAGCTCAAGTGATACCATCCATCGCACTTATCGCACTGCACGGCCTGCTCGCCGTCATTCCGTCCCCGACAGATACACGTAATTGTATCCGCGTCGTCGTCCTCGCTGTCCGGGTGCTGCAACCGATACCTCAGGCGACGCGCCACCTTCTTGGACAGCAGGGCCGCCTTCGCATCAGCAGGGCCACTGGGTAGATACACATTTCCATTGACGGGACGTCGAGCCCCTGGATCAGCACGCGGTGTGACCATCTTCCCTCTGCCCATCCGCGGCGGTTTCGGCGGATGGTCGTAACCCCATTCCACCGGAGATGAGAGCTCGTCGTCCTCGTCGCCCTCCTCGTCACCGGAATCGCGATCGAAGAACTCTGAAATGCGCCGCAGCCGCTCTTCTTCCTCCGCCCGAGCAAGCTCCGCCCGCTCCTGATGGCGTACACACCACGGAAACTGTGCGTCTGGCCAGTTGGGACCGATTGTAGCCATAAGATTCTGCTTGGCCAAGGTCGGAAACGCTACACTGGCCGCTGCAGGCTTCCGTCGCCGGTTCTTCTTGCGCTTGGATGGGGTATCATCGTCGAGAACATCGTCTTCAAGCGCAGCATCCATCAATACTCTACCCTTCCCTTCGATGTATACGGGTACAAGCTTCCGAGGCGGCGGCAACGGGAGGTCAGAGGCGGCACTTGCATTCTGGAAGGCAGCTAATCTCTTCCGCTTCTTCATGGCACGCTCATCTACTGGGGTTTCCGGTTCAGATACCTTCGATGGACCAGGCGTCGCTTGCTGCAACCATGCCAAGGTATGTTCACTGAGTTGCGACGACCGGTCCTTACCCGGGGTATGCGGTACATCATATGCCGGCGAGCTCCCGTACCTAGGATAACCTCCAGCCATCAAGCTTTCCTCAAAGCTTTCCTCAGACGTCTCCTGGAACAACTGGATGCGCCTCCCCTTTATCGGACTATCTTTGATGCCCAATCGTTCGGAAGTACTCATGCTCGTGAGGTCGTCTAGCGAAACAGTGCCGTTTAAAAGACGCTCTCCGCGCTTGAGGTAATCCGGACGTCGTGCTTCGATTTCTGCTTCGGACTCTGGAAGGGATTGGCCTCCAATATACTTCATCCTTAGGGCTTGCAGGCGTTCTGGTGCGGCTTTTGATAGATCTGCCACCGATGCCGTGAAGCCATCGTCTTGATCCAAAGCTAGCATCGGAGGGGAGACCGATCGTTGCGACCTGCCTGCGATAGACAGCTTCTCCATGAAAGGTGAGGATAGTTGTGATTGCCCGGCCGACCGTCCTGAGTGAGTAGAACGCGGAGAAGGGATATTGGCTGGTGGTCCCAGCGGTGTGGCGTTCGCATCTATCCTAGGGCTATGCAACAATCAAAAGTAGGATCGCGTTGAAATGGATAGCACGCACAGTCTAGACGAATCCTGCTTCGGCGTCTGGTCTGGCGGCTCCATCAGCCTGTAAAGCAGTGAGGATCACTAAGCTCGGAGTAACTTATGGTAACTTACGGCGAGGACGGAGGAGGGGTTACAGGAACAGGAGGGGGGCTATGCAAAGGTGAGTAGCTCTCCGCTATCTTACGCTGGAACTCACCTCGAGTCTGGTGTCATAATCTGAGGCGTCCGAGATTTGTCCCCTTCACTGTGAGAAATCTACGATTAGTGAGGTCAGGCATATCACAGAAACGATCCCTACTGTGCAAATGCAGGGCGACGTGACAGCTGAACAGGTTGTGCTTGTTGGAGTCTACAACGGTATAGGTCAGACTTGTGATCCATGTCTGGACGTCCAGGTACGTACTTGTTTACAAGTGGCGACTCCGGGGAGAAACGACTGGCATCATCACGATGAGCATATTTCGCACTATGAGGGGTATCAGCAACAATTAACAAGGGCGATATTGTTTGTCAAGGCCGCGGGATTCTCAATCTGGTAGGTTCCCTCATCAACTGAAACCTTCCGCGACTTCTCACACGTCCTATCGTCCATCCCCGGTTAAGATGGACTGACATACCTCTGAGGCGTCGGTAAGTGTGTGGATTGCTGATATTCATATCCTAGAAGTTGGCCGCCCAGAGAACTGACACTGGCAACAGCCGAACTGATAAGTCAGGTATTTTCCAAGCGGCCACTGAGACATACCTGGAGCTTCTCCGCTCATCATCTCCTGGTAAGAGAGCTATTGAAGCCTTCTGCGGTGTCATCTGAAGGGTCTGGTCGCTGGCGAACTTGGAGGATTTGGGGTAGCGCCCTCCGATATCCGCATCAGAGACATTCGAACCCGTAGTGTTTGAGATAGACAACGCGGTGCCTTGCGGCGAAAGGGGGGTCATTCGATTTCGTCAGGTCGTAAAGGGAGGCGGAGTCAGTAAAGGAATAAGGTAAAAGAAGACTCGCAGTAAGAGTCAGAAACGCAAAGATGAAGTGACAAGTGATCGGAGACAGGTCAGCGAGGAAACATGGCATGCCACTTTCCCGAAATTACCCACATATCTGCTGACGTAATTTTTGAACGCCGTACACAGGACCCCGTAAACCAATGTGGACCCTCAGGCCCTCTGACACTCATGTCTTCCCTTCATGGCAGAACAAGGCATTTGCGTCCTTGAGTTCTACTCTGGAATTGGCGAGTGCTGCTCATGTACATCATTTCACTGGCTGACTGGCTCCTCAGGTGGCCTCAGGGCCGCTTTTCAACGCTGTTCTGTGCCCGGCAAAATTGTACAGTCATTTGATTGGGATCAAGCTGCGCGTCAGGTTTACGAAACAAACTATGGTTCTGGCACCGTTGCAAAGGTCTTTACGGCTGCTCATTGATGGTGACTATGCGATCTAATTCAGTCGTACATGCTCCAATTTCTCCTCGATCTTCCTCATCTCCGTAAGGCTGATATTGGGACGTTGACCGCATCACAGCTTCCTCCAGCTGAGTTGTGGCTGCTCTCGCCGTCTTGCCAGCCTTACACTGTCCTGAATCCTGAAGGTAAAGGTGAAGCTGACCCGAGAGCCAAATCCTTCCTACACCTGGTGGAATGTGTCCTTCCGGACTTGGCAGCATTGGGAAGGCTGCCGAAATACCTGCTCATCGAAAATGTCGCCGGATTCGAGACTTCTACTACACGACAAAAGCTTCTCTCAAACCTCCAGATTTTAGGATACTCCGTCCTTGAAGTCCTCCTGACTCCTCTGCAGTTCGGCGTGCCCAACTCGCGACTACGGTACTACTGCCTCGCCAAGCTATCGCCTTTACGCTTCTCCCACATTCCGCCAGGGTCGGAATCCCGTGTGTGGAGGCACATTCCTGGACAAGGCGAGGACTGGGAGGATCCTAGGGACACTGTCGATTGTCTGTTTGCCGACGAAATTCGTCATTATCTGGATGATGGTTTATCTCCATCGGAAGCAGCGACGTATGGCATCCCGGACAAGGTCCTGCTGAAATGGGGGCGGCTATTTGACATTGTCAAGCCAACGTCGAGGCGGTCCTGTTGTTTCACTAGAGGTTATTATTCCGCACGATACGGGTAGCTCCTCGTGCTTACATTTCGACGCAGGATATACTCGATTGGTGGAACGCGCAGGGTCGATCTTGCAGACCGATGAGTCACTAGACGTATGTGCCCGTCTGCTGTACATTAGCTTTCTGTTACCAACACAAATCATATTCCTAGACGACCGCAGTGTTCAACAAATTTTTAGCGGTCAGGTCGTCTGGGTCTGGGTCTCCTCTGAATCCGATTGACGTCCTCCGTCCGCTTGGTCTGCGCTACTTCTCACCCACCGAGCTTCTGCGACTATTCTGCTTTCTCCCGCCGAGATCCGGCACTCTAGCAATCCAGACATCATTCATATGGCCGTCGACCATCTCAAGGAAGACGAAATACAAGCTAATAGGGAACAGCGTGAATGTTGAGGTGGTACGCAGGCTTTTGAATTATCTGTTCTTGGAGCCTACTCCGCAGGACGATACGAAAGAGTAGTTGCTCTGGAGCAGTACTCAGTTCCATAGTCCGTAACTCAGGCATACATCATCAGAATTGGTTATAGTGCTATCACGCGTAGAATCCTAAGGCTTGCAGCTTACACATGAGATACAAATACAACAAGCAGGAATTTGAGTATTCAGCCCAGACGGTCCAACGGGTATAACCATCCATATCGTACGCATCGCGTCCCTCACAGCTTCGCATGCTCCCAAACATATGCCGATGTCTGGCGCGCCTTCACCTTTTCAACATCTTGCCGTGTAACCGGCCTACATAGGTATGCATGATTGTACCCCAACCTAAAAACATCGCAGTTAATAGGACACCTTCTGCGGCACTCTCATTGACGTGCCTTTGTCTGCCATCCGACCCTCCTTCGCGGTAGAATTCGGGCCGTCGCAACAAGCTCACGACGACTGCGCCCCCGATGCCGATGTTGTGCACGAGCCCGAACTTGCCGCGTTTGTCGGGGATGTCGAAAAGGCCCGAGGCTTGCATTGGACCGGCCCCTGTGAAGGATCAGTGCTCTGATACGTGAGAGCTCAGAGAGTTTCTTACAATTGCGAAGTTGCACTGAGATAATATAGTGATCAGGAGCGAGCGGCATAGCGAAGGCAGCATGCTGCTTACTTGTGATGTAGAAATGCATGCCGAGGCCGGTGGCACCGAGTGGATGACCCTTAGCTTCCAGTCCACCGCTGGGGTTCACCACCCACTTCCCTCCATGCTAAGCTACATTGTCAGATGCATTGCATACGCTAAGTGATGACTACCTACCGTGTTGTCGCCTCGCTCCACGAGCTTATGAGCGTCGCCCGTTGGACACAGGCGCAGAGCGTCATATGTGATAAGCTTTCATCCACATTCGTCTTAGTGTCTGTGCGCTCCTAGAGCAGACAATCGCCCGACGCACCTCGTTGGATGCGAAGCAATCATGTAGCTCAATGACCCCTACATCGTCCCGTCCCTCACCTACCTCGAACCCAGCTTGGGCGAAAGCCCTGTCGGCGCAGTTTCTGGTCATGGTGAAGCCCACAACGTCCATCGCACTTCTCGTGTCGAATGCCGATGGAGTATCGGTAGCGAGCGCCTGCCCAACAATTTCGATTGCTTGGTTTTCCAGCCCATGGGTGTGCACGAAGTCTTCGGAGGCGACGATGCAGCACGCGGCTCCGTCCTAGTTTTGAACGGCGATCAATATGACTTGTGGCAGAAGGCAAGGGAGAAGAAAGGTCGTACAGAGGTAGGACTACACATAAGCTTCGTTAGCTGTTTCGTGATTTTTGGTGCTGCCATGACCTGCTCTCTCGTCCACCCATTTCGAAACTGGGCATACGGGTTCTTCATAGCATGCTTATGATTCTTCGCAGCTAGGCATCTCATCAACTGCCCGTCTCACAGCTACAAAGGCAGGAAGTACTCACCAATCCGCGCAAGATGATCCATCTTTGCCCCATACCGATTAAAATACTCCTGCCCCGCGTTCGCGAACATCCTGGGTGCGCCTGGCCCGAAATTCGGGCCATCAAGTCCCAACCCCAGATCCTCCTCCAACTCCAGCTCCTGCGTCCTTTGTCCGAAAAGATGCGTCGCTGGTTCCCTGTCCTTCCACACGCTGCCTAGACTGCCGGGAGCCATCTTCTCGAACCCAAGTGCCAGAGCGCATTCTGCGAGCCCGCCTTTGATGAGGTTATTTGCCTGGTAGAGCGCAGTGCTCCCCGTGGAACAGTTGTTGTTAACGTTCGTGATGGGGATGCCAGTCATCCCCAGGGGGTAGAGCGCGGCCTAACAAAGGTCAAACGAGCAGGAAATCAGTATGGAGTGGTAGGGGGCGAGGAGAGTGCACGCGTACGGACCTGTCCAGATGTCGAGTCACCGTAGCAGTACCCAACGAAAGCTGCCTCTACGGCATCATATGTAATTCCTATGCACGTGCAACCCTTTCGACGGTGCTTAGGCCGGGCACTCTGAGGCGCACACACCTGCATCTGATAAGGCCTTTGTCGCAGCTTCAAGACCCATCTACATCCCATTCAGTGGCCGAACATTGTCGATGGATCTCGCATCTACTCACCTCGTTGGTCGTCCTCAGCCCCCTCGGCTACACATCCCGTAAATGAGATACCAGTGCATTCCTCGGACCAAGTCTCGAGCACCTTGATAAACGCTGTGCACCCTACTCCAATGATGAAGCTCCTTCGTCCAGTGCCGGTCATCCCGTCGAACATTGCTGATAATAGGACGTATAATACAAGACAAGAGGCAGAGAGCGGGACATGTGTGCGACCAGAGTCCCGGCTATAAACGTCCCCGGCGTTCTACCTGGCGTCTACTGTTCTTCCATTGATCGTGATCACTTGCAGCTTTACAGACACCGAATGCGGGGTAAGGAGAAACAGTTGCAAACACGCAATCCAACCTTCGCGGCAGTCGAGGCAGACAAGAACGGATCAGTGGTAATATATCCAGGGATCAATCATACATGCAAGGACGCCGCATACAGGGTTACAGGCAATGGCCGGGCCATAACCACGCAGGGAACGATAACCGTCCGAGAAATCACTCATCATCCTCATCAGAATCATCGTCGGCCTCCTCGAGCCACTAGACAGGGTTGTTAATCCAACACGACATGCGCATAGAGTTCGAGAACGCACCTTCAAGAAAGGCTCACTCGCCTTCCTCACCTTCTTACTGGTCTCCTTGTCCACATACTTCTTGCTGACATGCGTACCCCATTGAGTAACAACTTCCTCCTCAATGATATCCGCCTGGTAGAACTCCATGAGGATCTTGGGCACAGCTGGAATCAGGTTGGGGTGCTGCACGCCAACAAAATGCTCGATTCCGCCCAACAGAGCTTTCTGGTGCTTCTCCGAGGTCACGATCTGGGTGCTCACATTAGCGTCTTAAGGTAGAGCAGGCCATGAGCGACACCTACCTTCACGAAGAGAGGGATGTACGTGGAGAGCTCCGTCAGAATCTTCTCGGTGAATAGCGCCTGCACGAGGACTTGCGCGGTCTTGTGCTTCTTCTCAATGCCGAGCTCCTCTGCCTTCTTGTACACCTGTACAGGACCCGCCTCCCTGTTCTCCGCCGCCCAGGCCTTGAGCTGCGAGTAAGGGTTGTCGGCGCCCTCGTCGCTCTCGTCGTCGGCACCATTGATGACGGCGTTCGCCATGCTGCCCTCGAGAGCCTGCATACGAGCCTTCACGGCAGCCTCGGACGTATCGACGGACCAGTCTTCGTCCTTGATGGCAGCGGTGTCTGCGTCAAGTTTGGCAGCCTCCGCCTTGATCTTCTTGGTCAGCTCGTCGTCGCTCTCCGCGCCCACCTCGCCGTCCGCAGCTCCGCCATTTGCCTCCTCGTTGTTGGGGGTAGGACTGTCCGAGGCACTCTTGTTCTTCTTACTCTTCTTCGGATTCTTGGGCGGGTTCTTTAGAATGAACGTCGTGAGTTTATGACGCATATCGACACCGCTTCTCTCTCCGCATGCTTTGCAGTCTCGGATGATGTCCTCGTTCTTGGTGATGATGAGATTCGTCTCGGGATTCTTGCACGCCTTGCAGAGCACGAACTTGTCGATGAAGGTGTCGAGGAGTTCTCGGAGTTTGGTCGCGTCATGCGCGCCATTGACAATGTAGCGGTCGTTCTTCTCGTCGGAAGACGTCTGAGCACCGAGCTCGCAGCCAAAAAATTTCGTCGGGTAGGAGGGAGGACGGGAGAGGGCGCGCGCAACGTCCGACATATTCGGAACGACAGTCTTGATACCATTGCCTTTCCCTTCGATTTTAGTCATCAGCAGGGGCATACTGCGGAGACGTTAGTCGGGCCCGGAGCTTCGATCATAACTCGCTGACTTACCGGTAGCGATAGAACTTGTCGTCGACGTCGCGGCGGATGTTCACGATGGTGGCCATGTTGGGCGAGTCTTAGCGCTGTAGAAAAGTGAGCTCTTGGAGTGATTCAGACGGCAAGACGTCGAATACGCACAGTACTGATCAGTGGATTACGGTGAAACAAGTGTTCGTCCTTCGGTATAGCGGATGAAGATCGAAGCATGAATCCTCTGCTATTGCAGTGGATACGGATTCTGTCGACAGCGTAAGACGAAATGATGAGTGGCGGCGACGTTGCGCAGTCGACGAGGACAAGGGCGAGCAGGGGTGGTGGTGCCAGGTGGTAGCGGTGAAGGAAAGAAATTTTGGCAAGAGTGCATTTCACCGCCCGGCAGCGCTGACCAAGCCGGGTCTTCCCACAGCCTCCAGATTGCAAGTTATTTACGACTCTCTGCACGTTCGCAATGCGCTCGGTGGTCAGATACGACGATATTACGGACGAGCATGTACCCGAGCCAGCGAGCAAGAAGCGCAGAAAGAGCGAGGCAAGCGAAATGTTCGGAGCTTCCACGAAGAACGTCCAGCATTGGGATGACCCTGGTACCTCTTCGCAGGCTATGAACTACAACGACGACTGCAACGCCTACGAAGAGAGTCGGGAGCTTACCCATGAAGAGATTTGGGACGACAGAGCATTGATCGACGCGTGGAATGCTGCATCTGAGGAGTACGAGGTGCGCGATGTATTCCTTTATTTCAGATGTTTCCTAAGATTCTCTCTCAAGGCGCTGCACGGCCCAGACAAAGGCTGGAAGAAACAACCTCTTCACAAGTCTCCATTGTGCGTGGTTTAGATTCTTGTTGCCTTCGTGCAGTTCTCATACTAATCTCAGATGGTACAACACGCCTACGAACAGAAAAGCCCCGGAAACAGGCTCTTCTGCCCCCGATCAAAATGTGGAAGGCAAAGCCACTAATGGAGCTGCAATGGAGGACTCGCAGCCATTAAACTTCCACACTTTCGTCCCAGAACACGACCCCTCATTATCCGCGCCAACCTACGCAGCACTTCCGCAGGGCATGGTGAGTCAGGATGAGGCGTTTACCCGCGCTGTGGAGGCGTCATACTGGTCGGGGTATTGGACAGCTGTTTATCATGTGAGTCGATGTGGTTGGAATCATCCAGCTGGGTTTTGACTTCGCTTTTGCTCCCCAGTCGCACCGAAGTATGGCCGCTGGTGATGTTGCAGAAGTTGAGGGTGATCAACAAGAGGTAGGTGAGGAGGAAGAGGAGGAAGGCGCAATAGGTGGGCAGGACGCGGAAGACTTGCTGCCTGCTCAGAGGATACGGTGATATCTATGATTTGGTCTGCTTGCTTCAAGTCTGTGCTCTATCATGTACCTATTGGTGAATCTCAGGGCAATGAAACCGTGCTTCGCTACCATGATCAATGGTTATTAGGGCTGTTCAGTCCCAAGTGCGCACCGGATTCTGGTGGATTCTGCGAGCAGATTCTCGGAGTGGATTTTTCAGAATCCACCGGAAATGCTTACACCTTGGCAAAAGGGCCTCTCAAATACGAGCAGATTCTGGACAACAGATGTTGACGGATCCTGCCACGTGCGGCCTCTCAAGTCACGTGCGTCAACACGCCGAAAATTCTACTGCGCGATATAACGGTGTTCTTCAGCTGTGATTGTACCAGATTGTATCTAATAAATATATATTATATATGCTCCTCATATAACCTCTTCTAACTCTCGTGATCCGACCAATATTTGCCAGATACGTCACCTCGGAAATTGAATTACGTAAGGCAATCCCACGCCACGGGTGGGAAATGCTAGAATCTGCAGAATCCGTTTGGACGGATGTTGCAAAAGCTGCTGTCGGAGCAGCTTTTGCAACATCTGGATTCCCGAGCATCTGCGGGTCTCAGAATCTGCCAGAATCTGTTGCGCACTTGGGACTGAACGGCCCTATTGTTATGAATTCGTACATCTCTTTGAAAATAACGATCAGCCACAGCAAGTGGCAATCGCGAGCTTAGGCGCTAGAACTTGAACGTAGTCCCATTAGCGCTCGCCATCTCCCTTCGCTCACTTCTGTACATTTCGGACCTTTCATGGCTTCACCTCCTCCTCAGAACAACGGAGAGAACAGCGCCGACGGTCATAATGACGAATTCAACCATCACATTGCCATCAAGCTTTCTCGCGCTCTGAACATCGTGAACCCCAACGATCTTCTCGCTAGACGTGTGCAGGACATCGCAAAGACCAATTCATTGGATGGCTTCATTCAAGGTGCGTCCTGTTGTCCACTATTCCTCTCGAATCGTATATACATAACTGGTTACTAGCTGCCAAAGCCTTTGGTAAATTCAAAGACTCCTTTCTCGCCGAACTCCACGGAGAAATTACGAGACACGCTTCGCAGGAGGCAGCAGGGCTGAAGGCCCAGGATGTGAAAGGGATCACGGTACATGACAGTGAAGTGCTTGAGCCTGAACCCGTCAGACAGGGTGGCTTGATGCGGAGGGAAGCTGTACGTATTCTCCCTGTCCCCGTCAATGGCGCACAAGAGCTGACTCACGGCAGAAACACGCTTTTAAAGCCCCTCCAAAGCCGCTCGAACCTCCGACACCGCGGGCATCTGTTTTGGGTTTGGATAGACTGGCGCAGGAGAAGAGGGCTGCGGTTGCTGCGAACGGTGATGGGAGTAGAAAGAAAGCGAGGCTGGACGGACCAGACGAACCAGTGTTCAAAGGTACGTGTTCTGCGTGCCGTCAAGAGTTGCTGGATTGACTATATTATCAGTGCCTATTCTGCCGGCGTCACGAGGCAATATAAGACAGAAGGGCGAGGAGACGCCGTCACATCCAGGTGGTCTGTCGGAGACGGGCCGGAAACGACTGGAGGAGTACAGGAGGAATAGGGATAAGCAGAGAGGTGCAACCCTTTATAAATTATCTCGGCCCTGGACTGACTTTGCTTCAGAGGGTCTTGCTGTAGTGAATGAGCGAAGAGACGATGGTCCGAGAGGTCTCGGTGACTTTAAGCGACGATCCAACCGAGACTCGAGATACGATGACCGGCGCGGGCGACGTGGGTGGGACGAGACTCCGCGGTCAGAGCGCGGTTCGAGAGACGACGCACCCAGCGTCCGCATCCCTAACGCCGCCTGGGACTCTACGCCCCGGAGTACACAGGGCGAAGACGGGTCGGGCTGGGGATCAGCGCGGAACCGCAGATGGGATGCACCGACGCCTCGTGTGGCACGAGCGGGGAGTCCGGAGGACGGAGATGGGGCATTTGGGATCGATGCGAGGGAGTGGGAGGACGAGCAGATTCAGTTGGATCGGGATTGGTATGCTGGCGCTGAGGAGGGGAACTTGATGGGTGATGAGGAGCATAACCCGCTCTCGCAGTATGATGATTTGGAGACGTTCAGGCAGGCAGAGATTGAGACGAAGAAAGTGGTACGTTGTAATGCCATGGTTCTCCGGCGGCGTTGCTCACTGCCTACAGAAAAAAGTATCTGCCCGACAAGCTCAATATGTGCGGCTACTGTCCTTTCATCTCTGCTATTGCATATTCATGGCAATGATATAGAATGCTGATAATGACCTCTGGGAAGCTAATCGAATGGTGACATCCGGCGTCGCTACGCGGAAAGCACTCGATCTCGACTTCGAGGACGAATCCGAGTCCACTGTACATGTCATGGTTCATGACTTGAAGCCCCCTTTCTTAGACGGTCGTACTGTCTTCACGAAGCAGCTGGATCCTATCAACCCTATCCGTGACCCAACAAGCGACATGGCCGTCTTCTCCAAGAAGGGCAGCGGACTTGTCAAGGAGAAGCGCGAGCAAGCCGAGCGCGCAAAGGCCGCAGCCAAACTGGCGTCGCTTGGTGGCACTGCTCTAGGCAATATTATGGGTGTACGGGACGAGGAAGGCGAAGCTGAAGGTGCGTACCCTTTCCCTCGCGTTTTTCGCATCGTCGGATTAGGCATTCACGTAGTCTGCGTTCAGCCGAGTCGCAGGCGAAGGACAAGGCTGGCGAGAAGGAGGATTATAAGGGCGAGTCGAAGTTTGCGAGCCATTTAAAGGAGCAGGCTGGTGTGAGCTCGTTTGCGAAGAGTAAGACGCTGAAGGAACAGAGGGAGTTTTTGCCTGCTTTTGCGTGCCGGGAGGAGTTGATGAAGGTTATCCGGGAGAATCAAGGTGTGTCATAATTTTGTTTCAAGCCACATCCTTACTGATTATCCCGTTGCAGTCATTGTTGTTGTTGGCGAGACTGGTTCTGGAAAGACTACTCAGCTTGCTCAGTTCTTATATGAGGATGGGTATTGCACTCACGGTATCATCGGGTGCACGCAGCCGCGACGAGTAGCAGCCATGTCCGTTGCCAAACGTGTCAGCGAGGAAATGGAGGTAACCTAATAATGCTACTATCTATGGGATTGTTGCTAACGAAGATCGACAGTGCAAACTGGGCGGGACTGTGGGTTATGCCATCCGTTTCGAGGACTGCACGTCGCCTGAGACGAAGATCAAATGTAGGTTTGGATTTGTGTCAGCCGAGCGTTAACCAATGTGGCCTAGATATGACCGACGGTGTCCTACTGCGGGAGTCCTTGAACGAAGGTGACCTCGACCGGTATAGCGTCATCATCCTCGACGAGGCTCACGAACGGTCGTTAAGCACGGATGTGCTGATGGGTCTTCTCCGGAAAAGTGCGTTTGCCATGTCACCTCTGCACGCGTTACTGAGTCGCTCATACCCTCAGTCTTATCCCGTCGGCGTGATTTGAAGCTCATTGTGACCTCAGCGACCATGAATTCCGAGAAGGTTGGTCGGCAATGCTCCTCCATTGACGCGATTCATCTGACCGAGGCTCCCAGTTCTCGAATTTCTACGGCAATGCTCCATGCTTCACCATTCCAGGTCGGACATTCCCCGTGGAGATATTCCACTCAAAGTCCCCTTGCGAAGATTATGTAGACAGTGCCGTGAAACAGGTGCTCCAGATCCACCTGTCACTTCCTCCGGGCGATATCTTGGTGTTCATGACCGGCCAGGAGGATATCGAAATTACTTGTCAGGTTGTCCAAGGTAGATAACTTCGTTGCACCTCTTTTGACGGAGGGACTAAAGTGCTCCACAGAGCGACTCTCGCAGTTGGATGAGCCCGCGCCGTTGGCTGTCTTACCCATCTACTCGCAAATGCCGGCGGATCTGCAAGCGAAGATCTTCGAGCCAACTGATGATGGTCGACGAAAAGTCATTGTAGCTACCAATATTGCGGAAACGTCTTTAACGGGTAGGAAATCAACGTCGGATGTTCGACCAGCTCACTAACATCTCCATTTTTAGTCGATGGTATCTTGTTCGTCGTGGATGCCGGGTATTGCAAGCTCAAGGTGTACAATCCCAAAGTTGGTATGGATGCGCTCCAGATTACACCCATCAGTCAAGCGAATGCAAACCAACGGACGGGTCGTGCTGGACGTACTGGTAGCGGGTACGTGCCAGAGGCTGTGTGCTTGCTCGCTCAAGTTCAACTGTCCTTGCGTATAGGTTCTGCTATCGGCTATATACCGAAATGGCGTACCGTAACGAGATGTTTCCAAGTACAATACCCGAGATCCAGCGGACCAACCTCGCTAACACGGTTTTGCTGCTGAAATCATTGGGCGTGAAAAATCTACTGGAGTTCGACTTCATGGATCCGCCCCCGCAGGTCTGTGCTTCCGTTCAGGTGATGTGTCTCACATGGACTTACAGGTTGTACAGGCGAACATCTTGAACTCGATGTACCAACTCTGGGTGTTGGGTGCACTGGACAACGCCGGTGACTTGACGCCTACAGGTCGAAAGATGTCTGAGTTCCCTATGGAGCCATCCATGGCGAAGATGCTGATCATTTCGGTGGAGTACAAGTGCTCCGCGGAGATGCTGACGATTGTGTCCATGCTGTCTGTGCCGAGCGTCTTCTACCGACCAAAGGAACGGATGGAGGAGGCTGACGCTGCAAGGGAGAAGTTCAACGTACCTGAGAGTGATCACCTAACGCTGTTGAACGTGTTCACCCAGTGGAAGAGTCATGGGTTCCGAGATGACTGGGCTATCAGACATTTTTTGCATCCGAAGCTACTCAGGAAGGCGAGGGAGGTGAGGGCGCAGTTAGAGGATATCATGAAGTTCCAGAAGATGGAGATTATTAGCGCAGCGACGGATTTCGATGTCATTAGGTGAGTGGATAAGGCTGGGTTCGGGTACTAATGCTGACGTTCTCCGTAGGAAAGCCATTACTGCTGGGTATTTCCATCAGGCGGCCAGAGTCAAGGGTATCGGCGAATTCATCAACATCCGGACTGGTATGCCTACCCATCTCCACCCTACGAGTGCGCTGTACGGCCTTGGATGTACGTTCATTGTCATCACTCAATAGAAGTCACCTTACTGACCGGCATTCGTAGACACACCGACATACGTTATCTATCACGAACTCATCTTGACCTCGAAGGAGTATATGACGATAGTCACGGCCATAGACGCATACTGGCTGGCCGAACTCGGATCCGTATTCTACTCGGTTAGGGAGAAGAACTTTGATGGTCGCGGCTCCCGACATCAGGTCGAGCGAGAGTTCTCGAAGAGGGCGGAACTCGAGACCGAGATGGCTCGCCAGCGTGAGGAGTAAGTTGACATTTTATTGCATAGCGGGATGATGCTGACAGTGTCCTCAGGAGTGCGAAGAAGGCCGCGGACGAGGCCATGTCGCATAAGGTCTCGAGTGGCGGTTCCCAAATCATCGTGCCTGGGACACCGAAGCACGCAGGCATTGGCTCTGCTCAGCGGGTCTCGCAAACTCCTAGGAGACGTGCAGGAATATAGATCATCTCTGTTGCCCTGATATGTATATAGATATAGGCTGCGCGTACATATACCTTGCATGATATGTATCATCGCATTGCAACTGCGGTGTCGACGTTGTTGACGTGCAAGCTGCGCACACTACTGCTGTGTACAGAGAACCGGCTGCGTGCGATATACTTGGCAGTGGCCAAGTCAGGGAAGGATTTCCGTTGCTAAGAGCCGAAGCTTCATCTCAATATCCGTTCTGCAATGTACCGCTGTCTTGTTCCTCTACTGAACACTCGGCCTGCACAGATCACAATACAAGACTGGGTGCCCCACTGAATCCTGGCTTGACGACAGTTTTATACTCCCCTTCTAATGGAGAAATCCTACCACCTACCGGCTAGCTCCCCTCTTGAAACTCTCGTCCGGCGGACCTCGTCACGCAAAGCTGTTCGCGCTCCGGAAGTCGCTGTCTATACGCCTCCCCATGACTCACAGGATCTGTCAGTATATTCTGATGCTGGGAGTCTCCAGGCGACCCCTACGAGGCAAGCACGAAGGCCGCCATCCTCACCACTACTGCACACGCAGTTCAGGAGCTCGACCGCCACAGAGGCTTCGTACTTCAACAACCAGTACGCGCACTCGGACTATGACCCGTCCGGGACGAGGCATCCCTCCTATAATGACGGCGCAAGTGTGTACTCTAAAGTCACCTTCCCGCGGAACAGCGCACGCGACACGTATGATCCCTATCACGTCTATGAAGAGTATGGCATGGATGATCAAGAGGAGCAACAGCAGACCGAACAACATGCGACATATCAGCCTGATGAGCTGCCGGCTGTGGTCGTCTCAACGCCTCCCGCAGACTACCACCACTCACATAACACCTCTGTCACCTCTCTTTCAGGGCGTGTGCCCTCTAAGATGCCGGCTACCAACTTCTCGCGCCCAGTGAGGCCCTCCATGGAGTCCCTCCGCTCTTCAGACTCGAAGCTACAGGTTCTACAGCGCAACGCCAATCGCTCCAAGTCGACGACGGCTGCCCCGCAGGTTGGGATGCTCACTCCGGCTAGCAATAGCAGTTACGGCACCCCTCCGAGCGCGCTGGACCGCTCGCGCTCGACGGGCGACATTCGCAGTGCGGCGCATCCTTTCTCTCCATATACCCCATCCACGCTGTCCGCAAGCACCGCCGCATCTCCTCAGACACTATCTCCCCCTGGTACCGCGACCGCGAACGGTTTCACTTCCCCGAATGATCCGTCATCACGGCGTGGAGACCAGTCGCCCGTTAGCTTATATTCATCGTATTCGTACTACCCTTATGAAGGCCAAGTCGCTTCTCCTACAACGCCCAAGACACCAGAAGTTACTGTGACACCTCCACAATCCTCACCATCCTCAACGCCACAGCCCATGGCCCCGCCTAGTGACAATGCAAAGCCGGTTCCCGGCTCACCGCAGTACTATCTTTTGGAAGGCATTGAGCACCACGAAAACAATCGCCTTACAGAGTCTGCGCAATGTTTTGAGCGCAGTGCCAAGGAGAGCGGTGGCTGTGGCGCAGGGATGTTGATGTGGGGTTTATCACTGCGACACGGGTGGGGATGCGAGAAGAACGAAAAGAGCGGATTCGGGTGGTTGAGGAAGGCCGCTGAGCTCGCGCTCGACGATCTGCAAGTAGTGAAGGGTGATGCGAGAAACGTGGTCAAAAGCGAGCTGGTCGTCGCGATCTATGAGGTTGGGCAGTGTTTCTTCCAGGGCTGGGGCGTGAAACAAGATCAGAGGATGGCCGTGGTACGTGCATATATTTGCCTTGGCTGTGTTTCCCTGAGTTGCTGACTTTGCGATAGAATTATTTCAAGACCGCTGCGAACTTGGGAGACTCTGATGCACAGCAGGACCTGGCGTTCTGCTTGGCGAACGGGAAGGGTTGCAAGAAGGACAAGAGGGAAGCAGCGAAGTGGTATCGGGCAGCTGTATGCACTTCGTTCCTGGTTTCCATTCATGACACTGATAGACTGAAATAGGTTGCACAAGGCGCTAGCGACGTCGGCCTTGCGTGGATATTTAAGGAAAAGTACCGATAATGCCCAGTGACGGCCAAGATTTCTGTTCGGTCGGCCGGCTGTCCACCTGCGAAGGTCGATCCTTTCCTTCTCAACTGCGACCCTGTAGCACGGGGGTACTCCATGGAGGATGCCGATCTCCGCGCATGCATAGGGTCTCTGCCGTGGCGCAAGGGAAAGGAGCTGAAGACAGACCTTCGGGAGGCGGCCTCAAACTGGGTTTTAAGGGTTTCGGATGTAGCATAGTGCTTCATGGAATGTATTTCTACGGACGGTCGGATCACTCACTTTATAGGTACTGATAATACACATACCCTATCTTATGCTACCCCCTCTTCGCCCAACCCGGGCATGCGTTCCTCCCACTGAGCCTCCGCCTCAACCTTAGTTACTAAGTGCCAGGGGATCATCACTTGTCCGACATATCTGCTGGTCGAGCTGCCGTCCTCGAGAGAGATGCTGTATTCCTCGGTGCTGACGAGTATTATGTTGAGCGAATTGTCCGTGCCGACGAGCGTGCCCAGAAAGATGCGTTTGTCCTTGATGGTGACACGTATAATCTGTCTGAGCAGCGCCTTGAACCGTGTGATGGCAGGCGAGGACGCGGTGCGCTCGGTAGTCTGAGCAGGGAGAGGCTCGGGCGAGGAGGACATGGACGTGATTTGAGACCCGGTGTGACCTGTCCACGTCACACGCAGTGGATGAATCCATTCGAGAGCACCGTCGCGGCCACCATGCAGGGCACACATCCGACGCCCAACACGCACAAGTACTCGGTCATCTTGCCCACCTACAACGAGCGCAAGAACCTGCCAATTATTGTGTGGCTGCTTGCGAGGACGTTCCAGGAGAAGTAAGTGGTCGAGGTCGTGACGGGAAAGGGCCGGCTGATACGCTTGCAGTGACCTTGCTTGGGAGATAATTGTGGTCGACGATGCGAGTCCAGATGGCACGCAGGAGGTAGCTCTAGCACTGGCACAGGTGTATGGAGTGGACAAGGTTGTGAGTACCTGAATGTTCCTATATATTTCCAGCGCTGAGATTGCATACAGCTTTTGAAACCTCGGGCGGGGAAACTAGGTCTCGGGTACGATTACAGGTGTTCTCTCGCCTATGCGGAAGGCTAAAGTCATCCAACAGGACTGCATATATCCACGGTTTAAGCTTCTGCACAGGCGACTTTGTTATAATAATGGACGCCGACTTCTCACATCACGTATGTCCGTTGACCGCAACAGGCTGCACATTCCAGCCGTAATTGACTCCGTCCATCTAGCCTAAATTCATTCCTCAATTCATCAGGCATGCGGAGCAGTTGTTGCACACCGTCTCGATCTGACTGGACTAGACTGCAGCAGGCGTACAACCTCGACATCGTGACTGGCACACGGTACAGCTCAAAAGCGAAACCGCATTTATCGGAGGCGCAGCCAGGAGGGGTGTACGGGTGGGATTTGAAGCGCAAGCTGGTGTCTAGAGGGGCGAACTTCCTGGCAGACACGGTGCTGAACCCCGGTGTCAGCGACTTAACGGGCAGCTTCCGGTGCGTCGAGTTCATCCGTTATGCATTCCCTACGATTAATGAGCTTTCCTATTGCTCCAGATTATACCGCCTGCCCGTTCTGCGCCACATTATTACCCTCACACAGTCGAAAGGCTACGTTTTCCAGATGGAGATGATGGTGCGCGCGAGGCAGTTGGGATACACTGTCGGCGAGGTGCCCATCACGTTTGTCGACCGCATCTTTGGCGACAGCAAGCTGGGCGCGAACGAGATCGTAGGGTACGCGAAGGGGGTCTGGTCGCTGTTCACGGGTGTGTAAGTAGACCCTCCTCGGCCGGCGTCCAGCCTGGTCGCCGATGTACCTTACTTGGCAGCCGGTCCGTGACGTCACATACCCCGCCGGGCCCGTAATGCTATATCTCATGAGTCGCTGCTCTCGACGCCGCATACACCCGTAGACGCGTTCACCCACCATGAGTCTCCTCCAAGACGTCCTCACTGAATCACTTTCGAAGAAACTCGGTCTCGCACAGACCGACAACGATAACCACGACTCTGACGATGAGTATGTGAATGTGGTGAGTAGCAAGTTCTGTTCGATGCAGTCGGCGGTGATCATGACATTGCACAGATGTCGGGGCCTGGCACGCCCGTCACAGGCTCTCGTCCATCGTCAAGGCCGCAATCTCCAGCTCCTGGCGCTCGATCCCGCCTGTCCATTGGCAAACAGAAGCCGTCGACGGATCCCCTCCGCGCTTTCCCCACAGACGTATCGCAGCGTATCTTTGGTCACCTGTCTATAAGGGACTTAGCTAGATGTTCTCGGGTCTCTAGAAAATGGAACAAGAGCCAGACATTGAACTACAGTGAGCGCTCGATCTGATTGCTGTGGTGCCGGCGCCAGTCTGATGATGTCTGTAGTCTGGTTCCAACATTATAGGAAAGAGAACTTCCATGACGAGAGCTTACCACCTGGGAAATGGACGAAGCGCGAATCGAAGCAGAATTGGGTGAGCTGCTGTAGCATCTCTACACGTCAGACACTCATCACTCTGTTACAGCGAGAAACCTATGCGAAGACCATCCCGAACCGCGAGCCCCCTCCACTCGGACCATTGAACCCATCTTCGCGGCGCGGTTCCGGCTACTCGACGCCGTCGGGCTATATGACACCCAAAGAGATGCGGGAGGAGAAGTGGGCGGCTGAATCGGAGGCTCTGGAGCGACCGAACAAGGTCGACATGCGAGAGCTGTACAAGGATCTCGGTGGAAGGAAGTCGAAACAGAAGGTTAAGCTCGGGAGTGCAGGTGGTGCTAGGAACAAGGGTGGGCTTGGTGATGAGAATGAGGAGATATGAGTTACATTTGCCTCTGAAGCCATCATTGTATCATCTAGAAGGCAGGAAATGAGAGACGAGAGTCAGTGCGTCTTGGCCATTTGTAACCACAGGCATGTACATTTGTAAGCCTATGAGCGGTACTCTCCAAGCAGCGCTGTCTTCCCCTGCCTTCATTCCTTGGAAAGTCAGCAGGGCCAGATTTGCGATCAGAGCAATTGCCAACGGACCAGAGGTCACCTGCGGGATACTGGAATACCTAATCTCCACAGCTCCCTGACTGTTACTATACCGGCCTTCCTGGATATCACTGCGCGGTTGGTCTATCGTCAAGCTGCAGGGCACGGCACTCTCAATGTCAAATATTCCCCACTGAGATACTTACGATACGATGCGAGCAAGGGACGGCGAAAGTAGCGATCGCTAAACCGAAAATTTGTTATCACTGGCTGGTTCCTGGCGCCTTGTCGACATAACATCCTAACGCCGAGTTCCAGACGTATCCATGATCCAAGATACCCGTTAAAACCTGCCACGCGCGCACATCCGCAAAGGGGACGCCCGTTCTAGGATCGAGGTATGGCGCAGGTTGGCCAGTGATGGGGCATTTCGCAACTGGACGGCCTACATGAAATTAATCAAGTCGGATTTAGGGCTGATGATAGGCTGAATACGCACTCAGGGGTCTTCCCCTCCCCACAAAGACCTTTACTTCCTCCCAGTCCACATGGTCGCCAAAGAGCGCTTCCATGGTCTCTTTCCACGAAGGCTTTGTGGCTTCTTCGTCCTGCCCCATTTCTTGCACGACGTAGTTCTTGCAGACCGTCTCGATCTTCTCGACCAGGGACGGGGGACCGGGAGGTTGCGGCGGGAGATAATATGGTTGCCGATACGTCGGTGCCGGGGGGGCGGATGAGTACTGGGAGAGAAGCGGTTGTTGTTGCTGCTGTGCGCTTGGACCGGCTTGTGATGGTGGTAGTGAACCGGGAGGCGGCGGCCAGACAGCCCAGGAGCCTCCTTCCCCTAGGACGGACTGTCCGTACGGACTCGTAGTAGGTGCACCACCCGGCTGCGTAGGCTGAGCATACCAGTACCCCGTCATCGGCGGTGCAAATTGTGGCTGGGGTGCAGGAGCAGGCTGTTGTACCTCAAATTTAACCTCTTCCTTCTTGCTGATCCAGCGAAGCAGAGGGCCTTGTATAGACGTGCGAACGACCCGCGCGCGCTTGCGCTTCTCTTCCTCCCGCGAAAGATAGTCCCGGTGTTCGCGCGTGTTGCCCTCTTCCATGTCGAGAGCACGCGCGATGAGCTCATCTTGCGTAGGGGCTTTCACTTTCACTTTGGTCTTCTTGGCGATGGAGGCCTAGACGAGAGTCGCATGAGCGTCTTCACAACGATATAAGGGACTGAGAACGTACCCTACGCTCGCCTGCCTCCTTGATACGATTGGCAGTGACGGTCCCGTTGAGAATCGTGTGCCTCCGCGAACTCCGCCGCTGGGCGCCGCTGTCCATCACTTCGCCTGTCTCAGCATCGATTGCAACACCCAGCGAGACTCGTCGCTTGGTTTTAGTCGTCTTGACCTGGCTCGTGGATGCTTCATTGCTGGTTTGGACTTCGGGGTTGAACGTCACCCTTTGACGGGCATTCGCATTCGCAACGGCTCGTTCCACCCGGGAGCGGGCTGCCTGTGTCTACTGAGGGGCGATGACATGTCTACGGAGAGGCTTTACGAACCTTCCGTTCCCGTTTGTCTTCTTCCTGGACGGCTTTCTCAGTCGCTTCTGGGGCTTCTTGCGCAGCCTCCTCGTCCGTACTCTCAAAATCGGATTCAAAGACGTCATCCTCGTCTTGTAAAGGACAGATTGATATGAGAGACTTGCTTATGGACAAGGCCAGATGTATATACCCTTGGTTATGGCGAAATCTTTGTCCTCCTCTACTTCCTGAGGAACCTCTTCCGCAATCATCTCAGCAAGGGCAGCCTCCATGCTATAGAATTAACATCAGATCCTGTGCATTTGCGATCCAGGTTAGTGGCCAACCGGTTACCAGCCGTGCTCCTCCGAGGCCGCCTCCGCACCAGTGTGTCTTCATCGTCGGCCATGGGTAGCAGGTTGTCGTAGAAAGCAAGCCTGAGGCTCATACGCGTGACCCCTCGCGTCTCAAACTGGTGTGACCGTGACACCCAAATATTAAATCCCTTCCAAGTTTCGCTCCTCCGCTATGCCCCGTCGACCACGCACCATCCCAGGGCCCTCGCCCCTCTCGCAGGTGCTCGCGCGACTGCGCCGGCCCCCGCGTCTCGTCCTCGACGATGTTCGTAGCCTGTCGATGACCTACGCCCAGAGGAACGACCACTTTGGCGCGCGGTACGTTATTGTCTGTCAGTCTCGGGTCGGCGTGTTCACTCGGCTCATTCAAGCTTATTGGGTTTGGTATGTGGTGTGTAAATGAAGACATTTTGTGAAGGACGACTTGCCAAGGATACGGTATGCGAACCCGGCGCTGGATATCACGGTGAATAAGCTGCCCAAGTTGCCGGGGGACGACTGGGAGCCGAAGATGGAACTTAACATGCGTACGTCTCAGCAACTGACTCTTTCTGTACCGCGTTTTAATGCGCCCAACATATGTACAGGAGGCGGCCAGACAACAACCATCTCCATGGGAGGCAAATGGTCCACATCCATATTCGAGGAGCTCATGAATGCTGCCGGCGGCGAGCCCTGGCAGCAATGGAAGAAAGAGAGGCTTGCGCAGGGACTCCCGGTTGTCGAAGGGTTGGAGGGTGCCAAGTACCAGGAAAGGCTTGCCGAGCAGAGGTTGTTGGAGCAGCCTGCACCTTCAAGGAGGAGCAATGCCGATGAAGCTGACCCATTTGCGAATTTGCGCACCAAGACGGGCGCTGCTGCTGTCCTACCTTGATGTTCATGTTAGATTGTTGTCGTGTTTTGACTGCATTTCACCAGCATGCTGCCATGATTTTTGAGCATCGGTATGGAATTACAGCAATAATTTTGCAACATCAGAAGTATGTCCGGGCTGAGTCTTAATTACTCAGCCAACTAGCAACCCATACAATCATTCCAAGGGCAAACACCAGCGCGGCTAAATCGTCCAGCATTGCTCCTCCCAGTTGCATATATTTCATCCCATTCAATATGATTGCTGGCAGCGGCTTCGGTAATTGTGGCAGCGCCATGGCAAGTAGCATTGGCGGTTGTATTGTGTCCTATATGCGATTACGATAATGGTCCGCAATTAGTCGAGTGCAGCAAGAGTAGCACGGGACTCACAAATCCTGAGAAGACCCTCCATGAATGCAACACCAGCTGGAGCGTCGTAAATGCCCAAAAGAAAGGCACAGCCTGCACTGCGCCACTTTTCCTCCAAGCCAGATCCGCCCACCGCTGCCATCCCTGCCCAGCAAAAGCGGTTCGCGGTTCAGATACCAGCACATAGTACGCGAGAAGGCACCACGTCGCGAGGAGGTGGATGAGGGGCATGAGTTTGCGCAGGGCGGAGGGAGGCTTCGGGGGTGAGGAAGTTTGAGGAGGGGGGAAAGACGAGCCCATGTTGGCGAAGGGGTTGGGGACTGCACCCGCGTCGGCCGCTTGGGGGTCCATTTGGGTGAGAGAGGACATTAGCGCGGCGAGGGGGTCGTCGGGTGCGCTGGTGCTTTGCCCCGGGGATGTTATGGATGGAGGGGCACCTTGGGATGGGTTATTGGGTGGGGTCATAGCGGCACCCATGAGTGCACGCATGAACTCCATTTGCTGCTCTTGGGACCATGTCGACGGATCAGCAGCTGGGGTGGGGTTGAAGGCTGAAGTAGAAGGAGCACGCCGCGAGGGGGAAGGGACGTACGTCTCCTCCCCCACAAAGTTCTCCAGGTTGGAGGTAGGATTTGGAAGGGGTTTCTCTGTAACAGACACGGAGCCTGGTTGGAGAGTTCCTATACGCGAAAGACAGGACGAACCAGGAGTATTGTACACAGGCGAGTCCTCACCCCTGGCCGACGTCGTAAGTTTGGCCAGCCTGTCAGTGCCCCGCTCTCTCAGCGCTCTCCTGCGCGCCTCCGCCCTTGCTGCTGCCGTAGACATCGCGAATATTGGTTGTGTCGGCGTGAAGTAAAGCAATCAGCCACACAGCAGCCACGACGCGTACTCGGTGGCGGCCCGGCTCTTTTCGCACCGTCATTACTCTCACTTCCAGCGTGTTCTCTACCCACTACCGGCAATGTCGAGGCAGGACAAGGCAACTACAGAGCGCAACGCCAGGACGCTCAGAGAGTTGCTGAAGAGGCCAGAGAACAAGGTCTGTGCGGATTGCAAGCGGAATGGTACGTTTCCTAGTCGTGTCGCTGCTGGATGTCATGCTCAATTACGCCTGCTTGATGCTCAGATCCTCGCTGGGCCTCATGGAATCTGTAAGCCCCGAACCCGGCGTATATGAAAGACGAAAGTTAAGTGTTGGCTGGTTTCGCTTGTAGGGGTGTGTTCCTATGCATCAGATGCTCTGGCCTCCATCGATCTATGGGGACGCACATCTCGCGAGTCAAGTCGGTAGACTTGGACATATGGACGCCCGAACAGATGGCGGTACGTCTCGACGCAGTCCCATTCCTCTCAGATCTTAAGATTCTGTGTTTGTCATCATAGTCGATACAGAAATGGGGCAACCGCCGCGCGAACGCCTACTGGGAAGCGCACCTCAAAGCAGGACATGTCCCTCCTGACCAGTACGTCTACGACTATCGCTCTCCTCTCTGTCGCAAACCACCATCTGATATCGCTGAACTATGTAGCAAAATGGAGTCATTCGTCCGTTCGAAATACGAAACCCGCCGCTGGGCAATGGAAGGCCCTCCCCCCTCTGATCCCTCCGTTCTCGAGGACGGCCCGGATTCCGCACCCGCTGCTCCTGCGTCTCCTGCTCCCAAATCTGCCCCATCCAACTCCTCCCGTCCGACGAGCCTTGTGTCACCGCCCCAAGCCGCGCCACCCGTCACGACTCGGCAGCCACAACCTCATCAGCTTCTCTCAACGGCAGTCCAGCAAAGCAGGGCAGCTGTGCCTCAACCTCAGCAGGCCGCAGCTCCTGCCCCAGCACCTGCGCCTGCCAACGACCTCTTCTCACTGGACTTCCACGCTCCGACTCCTCCTGCAAACAACGCCGCCTCTTCGACATCCCCGTCCGCACCCAAGAAAGACGTCAAGCAAGATATCCTCTCTCTTTTCTCGGTGCCCTCACCCACCGCAGCTGCCCCGATGGCACAATCGCCCTGGGGCCAGCCACAAGCTCCTACCCACGCACATACTAATTCTCAAACCGGCAACATCAGCATGATGGGTACAAACGGCGCAGGGATGTGGGGAGCCAGCTCCGGCTGGAATGCACCAGTCCCCGCCCAACCTGCTCAAGGCAATCTATGGTCCCAGCCTGCTCAGCCCGCCCAGCAGGATTCGCTGTTCGCGACGAACGATACGTGGGGCGCCACGGCTGCCGGAGGAGCTGCGAGTAACGATTTGTTTAGTACACCGTTCTCGACGACAGCACCTCAACAGACGCAGAAGAAGGATGATGTATTTGGGGACTTGTGGGGTGATTTCAAGTAGACGGAGGGAGGGTACACTTCATAGGTTGTTTTTCATTTAGACTGAACTGCAGAGTACATACGACATCTCGACTTAATACACTGGATTTCTTCATGCTGGATGCTCAGTGTCCTACTGCACACTACAGAACGTTGTCCCACTTTCATGCCAGCTCAAGATCCTGTGGGACAGCAGTCAATAATCTTGCAACGCGAACTTCCATGAAACCAGAACCCACCTTTTCAATCATCTTCTGCGCAAGAGGATGGAACCCACCTTTGGACTTCTTCCAAGTCTCCCAGGCAAGCTGCTTGTCCACCTTATACACCGCCCTAAATGTCGGCCTGCAGAACTTCATGCGGCCCTTGATCACGCCGCTCCCGTCCTCGCCCACAACCCACTTGGCAGCGATGCTGCCGTAGTGCTTCGACGAGTCAGAGGAAGGGTCGAGGAGGGCAACGAGGTAGAAGCGGAAGCGAATCTCGGCGTTGCCGGAGCTGTCCAGGCCGTAGAGGGAGCCGAGGAGGGAGACGTGAGACAGGGGGAGGGGTTGATAGGACTGCAGAGTGTCCAGGAGAAGGACTGACAGGATGTGGTTGGGTTAGAAGTTAGGTCGGAGGGGAAAAAGGCTCACCTTTTTGGTTGGAACTGAACGACTTTACGTCGCTGTCCGTGAAGTCAAGCTCCTTCACGTCCTTGCCACGTGCCTTATCCCACCGCTCGGCGAGCGCATACACCGGCTTCGCAAGCGTCGTGTCATACTTGTTCTCGACAGGCAATGCAAGTCCCTCGCCGTGCAGCCATGCCTACCGAAACACGCCAGTTTAACGGATGGAATGGGCTATCAGCAGAAGAACGCACGTTCCAGTCGACAGTGTCCAGTGCTTTGACTTTGTCATCCATACCCCGAGTCCTGAAGTAGTTGTACAGGTGGTCCCTCCACTGGTCAGTGATGATACTTTGCCCCATGAAAGTCTTGGCGTAGTCGCTTGCATAGGGCAGGAAGACATCGAGCCCGCCTAACACACTCTCTAGATCAATACATGTCAGTGCCTCTACAACCCCTGCCAATAGGAAGAACATTGCTCACCCAAGTATAGCAGGAAATTCGCCCCCTTCTCATACGGCACTTGACTGTACGCATCGTCCGGATCCTCGCCAACTTCCATCTCGATAATCAATCTTTGGTACTTGGGCATGTCTTCATATTCTTTCAGAGAGTCTTTGAGGGCCTTGTAGCCGATGAGGTACGAGAAACCACGCTCAGCCTCTGAGTGCAACTTCGAAAGCAGGACACGCTCCATGTACGTCGTCCAGCCCTCATTAAGCCAGTAATGCGCGGAGTGAGCGCTGCGAGATTCGGGAGCAGGGTAAAGGGCTGAAAAGGAGAAGCAAAGGAATACTCACGTTACGCCGTTGCCGAACCAGGAATGCGTGAGCTCGTGCACGACGACGTCCACTAGTGAGCGGTCGCCTGCGATGATACCTACACTCATTAGTGAGTCGCCTACTCGAGGCAAGGTCGAGAATATGAGCTTACTCGGCGTGAGGAATGTGCAGCACGCGTTTTCCTATGTGGCATATGAGACCGGGAGCGGGTGATAAATATTGAGACAGCATACCATGCCTCCGAACGGGAAAGTAGGCGGTAACACTAGCACATCATATACCCCAAACTTGTACGGCATTATCACGCTCTCCTCCAATGCCAGATTCCTGAAGGGGCAGTGAGTTCAAATAGCTACTGTTGTTTCGGACAGCGGGCTGGCGATACCTGGTGGTATCCTCTTTAAACTCCCAGTGTGCCTGCTCCAACATCTCCGGTTCGGTCCAAACACCGCTCGTCCACTCCTTCCCTTCCGGCACGTCGAACGCGCGATAGTGCACGTTCCCGCTCGCAATGGCGAGCAAGTACGACGGTATCGCGGTGGGCTGCATTGCGCATTCAAAGGCAATCAGCGCCGCCGTGAACAAGAGGTACTTATCCCCTGACCTGCTTATAGACGTAGGTGACAACGTCTTTCCCGATGACTTTGCCGCCGTGCGGAGGTCCTGAGGATGGTGGAGATACGCGCTTGGCGGACATGAGGACTGGGAGGATGGAGGAGACATGGGCGTCGTAGGTCTACTATGCGTGTGCGAAGTGAGCGCTATGGCCATTTTTGAGAGGGAGGCATTAGGGAGGCACGTACGATCTTGAGGGAGGGTGTATCTGCAGCGAGTTGACGTGAGTGGAAGGGTAGGGTAGAAGTTTGATGGGCTTCATACCTTGTATGGGTGTCACGGCACGAGCTAGGATAGCCTGGCATTGACTAAAGAGGTAAGGAAATTGTTTTCCTTGCGTCTGCCTGTTTCGCGTGATTGCAGTTAGCCGAGCACTCATGGAGAGAGGCAGCGGAAAAGTCGCGTACTCAGGCTCGAGCCACTGTAACGCCTGCCCACTCAAGGTGGTTTCATACTCGACTTTTGCGGTGACGGTGGAACCCTTCTGGAGGCTGGAAGGCAAGGGGAGGCTGAGCGCAGAGCCCATTACTTCATGGTGCTTTCCTAGGTTATACTGTTCACGGATCGGCATTTCCCTATAGGATGAGTAGATTCAGGATGTGCTCACAGAAACCGCTTTCCCCTCGACCTCCGCACTCTTTACGTTGAGTGCAAATGTATCAAATCTAAGCAGCGCACGTATTATCTATCAGATTTCCCTTGGTGAGAGAGGAGTCACCACTCACATAATCTCCTTAACACCATCCTCTTTAGCCCTCAGGGTATGCGTCGCCGATCCTGCAATCTTCTTCTCCTTCCAGTCGATAGTCCATGCGAACGAGATATGTTCGGTCGCAACTTTCGCGTAGTTAGACTGCGTGCTGTTGTCCGGAGGCTGGGTAACGGCCATAGCTGGTGAGTGCTGAAGCTGAAGCTCTGAAGATTGAGCGCTTAGGACGAGATGCAATCGAGAAGCGCAAGATGGGCTATTTATAATATTGTCATCGATCAGTGGTTGATACAGCAGTGGTATGTTCACCAGATACAAATATTACTACAGTACAGTAAGAGTCCGTCAGAATGCAATGCGCCGTAATGTATACACAGTATAAACGAGGTCGTGTAATGCAACGTCGTGCAAGACTTATCCAAATTTTCGCGTGAAGACAAACGAATGTGGTCGTCAATTCATACTACTCATAAAATGCAGATTCCAGACACGGTCTGTCAGATTCATTCCGACTGTATTGATCCCGACACACCCACCAGAAAGTGAAGATGCCGGTCAGAAGCTTCTGCGACTGGTAGTTTGCCGGCGCGTCTTTGAGCGCAGAAGATACTACACAAACATAGTCAGCCCGCTGTCCTCGGCAAATATCAGAGCAAGAGCAAACCTTGTGCCCCGTGAGTTTCCTCCTCGACTCTGCCACCTTCTGTATACCCCCGGCATCGTCCTCTACCTCTGTGTACTTCCGCTTCTTCGGCTGCCTCGCGAGCGGGGCAGCATTTATGCTCTCCGGACTGGCGACGAGTGGGCCCGACAAAATAGTACACCCTCTAGCATCAGCTTGCTCGGACAGCCGAGCGACCATGGGTGAAGCAAGTTTAGGTAGAGCAGGAATGGGCGGGTCCTGCCTGCACTCGTACCGCCCGCCGTCAGCCTGACAAGCTCGCTCGCGGTCATAGCCAGACCGACTGGCCTCAGGCCGGCCGTAAGCATAAGTCTGGGAACCGGCATGATGGTAGTTTCTCGTCCTCGCTTCTATCTCTCGGTAGTTTGCCCGATATACTCCAGCCGGTCGGTAGTCAGGCCACACAACCTCAGAGCGTTCCCTAATCCAATGCGACCTCCCAGCGGCGCTCTGCGTCCAGTTGCTTGGGCCCGCCGGAGAGGGCTCATGAACATCGGGTAGTTCTACCGAGCGCATCCGTGGGGCAGGAGGGGTGTCGAGAGGGTGCGGGGAAATCGCGCGGGAGTACGGGCGGTTGCTTTCAGTGACTCGAGGGTAGCGTTTCTTCACCAGCGCAGGCGAATATGTGCGGTAGTTGTGAGGGCCATCCTGTTCACCCTTGCGGCGCCCATTCATTCGGTCTAAGGAGCGTTCGTATACGATCTTGCGTTGGTGGTGCGGAGTCGGCTGGCGATGGTCAGCGCCATCACGTCGGCCATCAGGTGCAAGAAGAAGGTCGTAGCCATCCCATCTCTCGGCGGCAGGAAGATCGCGCTCCAGCCGTTGCTCATCGACAACGCGCCACTCTTCCCGTTCCTCTTGCTGAATATTCCTGCGCCACCCATCAATCCTCTCATCCTTGGTTCTCCTTCTCTCGTCATATACAAACACCTTCCTTTCATATCGATCGCGCCAGTACCACTCCCTCCGGGCGTCGTCGTGCACCCAGTCCGATACGCGGCGGCGCTGGTCGGTGCGGTACAGACAATACTCTTGTTTCCCGTTATCGAGGAGGCGGGTATAGTGGTCGGCATAGTAGTGGGTGCTGGGCGAGGCTAATGCGGGGAGCCAACCATTTTGATCGCTACAACACCGAGCGCCACATTAACTGATGAGTATGCACAATCTAATGACGAGAACTTACGCAGCCATATTCCGGTACGTCTTCTCTACACGGTGCACATCCACGTGCAGGCCCTTGGCTTTCGCCTTACTGCGGGCGCTGCCGGTGTAGCGTGGCGTGCTCCTGTGCACCGCGCAGACGAAGGCCATGAAGGCGTTCGAGCGTTCGAGGAGGAAGCGGATATTTTGGGAGCGCCAGCGGAGGTATTCGTCGTATTCGGGCAGGGAGGGATAATGCGAGCCGAAGGGGCTTATGGCGTTCATCATGTGAAAGTGAGGGATAAGCTACGAGCGAGGAGCAGACGGAGAACGGGTGATTGAAGGCAACAGTGAAGTCGGTCGATTAGATAGAAAACTAGTGCACTTGATAGAGTAGATGCAGCCAAGTGATTGAGTACGGATGTTATGATAGTCGTGTCGTGGATCTCAGAGTAGGTAGCTTTATAAATGAGGGAGATACAAGCCTAAGGAAACCCAAGTCTCGCACGCCCTGCGTGTGTCGGGAGGTCGTTACCGATGGAGAGCCCGAATCTATAAAATAAAACAGGCAAGGGGAACCAGTCGAGGTACCAACAGAGTCTTTGTGCCATTATATACTTCCGGCCAGGAGGAAGCCCTTGGGTCTATAGCACCAGAACATCCAGCTAGCGCGCGAGGAAAACAAAAGCCAGAAAACACAAGACTAGGAAAAGGAAGGCTTTATTGTGGTGTCGCGACGAAGTGCCAGGACGCCGCTCGGTAGTGCAGGGATCAGTGATCCCTCTCACTCTTGTGGGTCCCCGCCGTGCTGAGCACAAGGGCAGGCGCTTACAGACATAATTGAGGTGCATCGGCGGAGGCGACGTACGTATTCCACGCAAGAAATTACCAGAGAGTCTTGACGCGCTAACAAGAAGCCTTGTACTATTGTGTAAAGCGCTTCAGGATTGGAAAGATGAAGAGAAGTGAGACATACGGCATTTCCCGTTCAGGCCATCGTGATGGTACCGAAGCACGTGACCGTGACAAGCCCGTGATTGCTCGCCTCCCGCGCCACTGAAATTTCTGCAAGTCCAAGTCCGGCTCAAGTGCAAGGTACGATGCCTCGCCTCGCTGAAAAGATTGGTGAGGACGGTTTCTACGTTGGAAGATGGCCGATTGACGTTTGAAACAGGGTCGCTGCTATTCTGCCCTGACTGCGGGACTCTGCTGAACCTGCCCAGGGACGACGAGACACAAGTTCTGTGTGAGCAATGTGGCCATGAAGAGCCTGCCAGCTGTGAGTGCTGTCGTCACCAAATTTGGTGCACTGAAGAGAGACTTAAGAGCTCACAGCATACGAGAATATCGTTATCACCACTCGCTCGCACCCTGACGCGTTCCCGTCCGCGTTGAGGCAAAGGGGCAAGACGCAGACCAAGGTACACGAGGGCGACGAAGCACTGCTCAGAGTACGTCACACGTTTGTCCTCAAGTCGCAGTTATGCTCAGCGTCCTCGCAAGGTCACGGAGAAGTGCCCAGAGTGCGGACACATGGAAGCATACTCCAAAGAAATGCAGGCGAGTCGCCTAATTCTCCAGCGTTTCCTGACGCCCATTAAACCCTGTATTAGCTGAGAAGTGCCGACGAAGGCTCTACAATTTTGTATACGGTACGTCCCTTTCCGAAGCACTCCGCGGCCGTACACTAACTTTGAATGTAGTGCGTCAACTGCAAGCATGGCTGGCGTGTTAACAACTAGGCTCGGCTGCGCATTCCCATATGGGCGCCTCTGCAGCTCGCCGGCCGAGTGTATCATTTTGCTGTGGCAACACTACACGTAAACCCCTACGCTGTTGAAAAGCGCCACGACGCCGAAGCCGCCCAGGGCGCTTGCGAGCAAGGCAACGAGGGTTTCATGGATGGGGATAGCGTTCTTTGGGAGTCTATAGAGACACGAGGTTAGACTGCACGACGCGCAGTAAGAGTACACGTACGTAGAGATGTAGAAGGCGAGGACGAATGTACCGCCTAGCAGGACAAAGGCAAGGTACGGGAGCAGGCCGACGGGAGCATAGGGAGAGAACGCGGGTGCAGACTTGTGCAGTGACTAGAAGGAATGTCAGAAAATACGCAGACGAATTGCAAAACATACCTGTATGACGGAGTAGTCTGACATGGCTGTAAGGCTGTAGCCAGTGACTGCGGGGCGCTTAGGCTGACGTAGCCAGGCCCCAAACACGTGTAAACTAAACGATATCAACCCGCCCCTGCCCGCCTTTTCTCTTCCTTCCACCCACACGACCACTAGCTTCTGTGCTATACAACGAGAGTATCTCTGTGAATGTTAGTCCACGACGTTCTGTGCGTTGTCGAAGGCATTGCTGACAGCGTTTCGTGCGTCTTCGCTACGCATATATGCAGATGTCTGCCGCCAACAACGTTAAGCAGCACCCCGCCTTCGTTCAGGCGCAAAATAAAGTCGGCTACTATGTATCCCAGCTC
The DNA here is from genome assembly GCA_004369045.1 of Heliocybe sulcata. Classification (NCBI taxonomy): domain Eukaryota; kingdom Fungi; phylum Basidiomycota; class Agaricomycetes; order Gloeophyllales; family Gloeophyllaceae; genus Heliocybe; species Heliocybe sulcata. The sequence goes on along the minus strand of ML213521.1, from coordinate 41,853 downwards.
GACAAGGAGGTCAGTAGCAGCTGTTGTTTTGTGTAAGGCGGAGTATTCACGCCAATTTTGCAGCTCACGAAGTACCCTGCTCTGAACAACTTCGAGCAACGCACCCAGGTGCCCAAAACCTACGCCTTCATCGGGGCCGTTAGCATCATCGGTATCTTCCACATGTTCAATGCGCTCGCCTCCCCGACCTCCAACCTTGTCGGCTGGGCGCTTCCCGCCTACTTCTCCTTCCGCGCGCTCGAGAGCCCCGGCCCCCAGGATGACCAGCAGTGGTTGACGTACTGGGTCGTCTTTGGCTTCTTTAACTTCCTCGAATCGTTCTGCCTCCGCGTCGTTCTCTACTACTTCCCCTGGTATTTCGCGTTCAAGACGCTCTTCACGTTCTGGCTCCAGCTCCCGGCTTTCCGCGTAAGTAATGAATGACATCATTCAGGGCGCAGATGGCTAACGATGTCTATATGGGTGCAGGGCGCGCAAACTGTCTACCAAGCCTTCTTGAAGCCCGCCTTCGCCAATGTCAGCTCGCGCGCCGTCTCTGCCACGACCAACTCACAGCCCGAGACCACAGGCTACACTGCCGAATAAATAAAGGCAAAGTTGAATCCAGTCGTCGCATGTTCAACTTCAAGCGTGGCGGCTGGAGGATGTCAATAGAGAACTCTTTGGCTTGAATGCGTCTCGTTTCCATTTCCTGTGTCCTGAATTGATCCATCATCATGCCCGCGAACTTGTTCTCCCCGTAGCGTCTCATTATTTGTATATTCTAAGATTGATCCGTAACGACTGTGATGAGCTGAATATATATGACGCCCGTGCCTCCATATCATCGACTGCAAGCCCAGGCTGCGCCACAGCGACCGGGAGAGTGGTGGGTGGCTGAGCGACGCTTTCGAGGGTGCGGCGACACACCGAGAACAGTGAAGAACTTGCCTGGTATAGCGCTGGAATGGAGCTAGCCTTGAATAGAGAAGGGCGCGGTCAATAGCGCGCTATTGATAGCAGAGTTCTCGGTGCAGACTTCTGCGCAGAATGCTCTGCCCGAGGGCGGTCGGGACAGGACATCCACCGGCATCTGGGGGTGGCTTGAAGCATCTGGGAGCGGGGCGAGTAGCTCATCAATGATAACAGCATTGTCGAAGAGCGCATATCACGGGCGACTGCACCAATTAATTTAAAGCTCGCTGGTCAGGCACCCTTCGAAGGTTTGCCAGAATGAAGAATCAGCACGAGACGGTCGTTAACGAGTCAGCTGTGCCTTGGATATGCATTCTAGTGGAAGAAAACAAAATCATTCGGCCGGAGTGATGGCGATAAGTGAAACGGGACTTGCCTTAGCTCTGTTACCGAGCGTATCAATTCGCTCGCTTATAATGCCACTGCTCGCCCGCACTAGCTCTCCCTCTGCCCCTGCGCTCAGCGCTTACCCCCTCGCCGACGCCCACCATGTCTGACCACGCTCAGGAAAAGGGCTACGTCGGCAGCGACAGCGGCGAGGGCTCTTCCAGGGCCGCTGTCACCCCCGAGCCCGTCTACCAGCGGCCCACCGGCTTCAAGGGATTTTACTACAACCCATATACCCAGGTCGCCTTGCTTGGTTTCGTGTGTTTCATGTGTCCTGGCCTGTTCAATTCTTTGAACGGCCTCGGAGGAGGTGGGCAGCTCGACGCGACGACGAGTGCCAACGCCAACTCGGCGCTGTACGCGACTTTTGCAGCCTGCGCGTTCTTTGCGGGGTGCGTATCAGCCGCTGCACACGACTCGACGAGACTGACCGGCTGATAGCTCTATCAACAACGTACTCGGGCCCCGGCTCACCCTCCTCCTTGGTAGCGCCGGTTACTCTCTATACATCGGTTCGTACCTGTGAGTATATGCGCGCTTCTTGAAATCACCGTAACTGGACGCTCTCGCAGAGCTTTGAACATCCACCCCCACGCGGGCGCGTTTGTCATCGCAGCAGGTGCCGTCCTAGGCATCTGCGCCGGTATGCTCTGGACGGCCCAAGGCTCTCTCATGTTAGCCTACCCGACGGAGTCGCAGAAGGGCATTTTCATCGGCATCTTCTGGGCCATCTTCAACCTGGGTGGCGTCATCGGTGCCTCCGTCTCGCTTGGCCAGAACTTCCACTCCACTGGCAACCAGGTCGGGAACGGCACGTACATTGGGTTTTTGATCCTCACCGGTATTGGTACTATTATCCCGCTGTTCATGGCCGACCCGCACAAGATGATCAGAAGCGACGGGACAAAGGTGACCACGCCCCGCCATCCGTCCTGGAAGACCGAGATCTATGCGCTTTGGGTCGCCCTCCGGACAGACCCCTTCATCGTCCTGCTCTTCCCGATGTTCTTTGCTAGTAACTGGTTCTACACATGGCGTAGGTGTTCTCACTCACTTTCATAATCTAATCTGAGAAGCGAGCCGTTGAATAGAATTCAACGACTACAATGGGGCCCTATTCAACATCCGCGCTCGTTCACTTAACAACCTCGTTTACTGGTTATCCCAGATCGTCGGCTCTCTCTCGATCGGCCTTTTACTCGACAGGCAGCTCCTCTCCCGGCGCACCCGCGCGTTCGCTGCCTGGATAATTCTCTTCGGCATGGTCTTTGCCGTCCACATCTGGGGGTATTTCTACCAGAAGTTCGCACTATGCCACCTCTGGGATATAGCTGTTGCTGATGATACCGAATAGGGACTATACCCGTGCCTCCATCAAGGCCGAGGGCGACGGCAAGATGGACATCTACGACCACGGTTACGTCGCCAAGATCTGGTTCTACATCTTCTGCGGCCTGCTCGATGCGATGTGGCAGACGACGGCATACTGGCTCATGGGTGCCATGTCAAACGACCCTGCCAAGCTGGCTCACTTCACTGGTTTCTGTGCATAGTTTTCTGTCTACGTTCCGGAGCACGAACTCACGTCGTGACTTGACAGATAAATCTATCCAGAGTGCGGGTGCTGCTGGTATATGGCGAGGAGATGCTGTTCCTTTGCCGTGAGTGTAGGCCGCGCAAGTGACGTCTGCTCTGACTCAACCGATTCTCGCAGATATATGAATATCTTCATCTCCACCTGGGTCCTCCTTGTTGCAGGTCTCGTTTTTGCCTTACCCATGATCCATATGCGCGTAAAAGACCATACAGAGCTCATCGACGAAGCCTTGTAAGTTGCTGCCCTGTCCTAGCTTATCATCCGGGACGCTGACTCGCCTTCGTTTCCGCAGAGCACGGATGGACGAGACCGGCCACATCCACCCGCTGGAAAAGGATCTCTGATTTCGTACGGGCCAGCTTTCTTGCTTTCACGACCGCTCATGTTTGTTTATATTGTATGCCCTCGTCGTTGTTGCTGCCGGGATCTGTCTTGTTGTGCTAGCTACATCTGTGTCAATTAATCGGTAGTATAGTCTGGGATCCCACTGCTATTTATTTATTGATTTCGATCATTATGTCAATGATGCCGTGGTTGCGAGATATTACATTGAATATGCCGGTATAGTACAACTAGAGGATAAGAACGAAACAAAGCGACCGATCATGATGGCAAACAAAATGCGTTTAGAAAATAGTAGCCATGGCCCCGCTATTATCATACCCTCCTTTGGCATTGACGCCGGGACCGTTCTTGCCAAAGGTAAACCCAACCCAGACCCCCCTGCCAAATGTATCATCCTTCTCGCGGACCTTATCGACGGTCAGCTGCTTCTCGCGGACCTCGGCGTACTTGGCCATGTCCTCGGGCGAGGTGAAGTCGTCGTAGTAGCCAGTGTCGATCTCCGAGTCGAGCGCGGGGACAAAAGGCGCTTGAGTGGCGCGGAGGTTGGGCCAGTGAATATCTGCGAAGAAGGGATGCGAGGCGAGGTCGGCGAGGGTGGAGATGCGGGTGGTGGAGTGAGCGATTAGTCTACGTTGATTAAGATTGGTCAGAAGGAGTAGACGGGAGAGGGAGATGGGTACCTGGTGACTGCGTCCCAAGCCACATCACTCAAGTTGAAGATGAGGTCCTCGGGCTTATCGTACTCCGGCCTCCGGAGCACCTTTGTCCAGTTCTTCAAGTTCGTCCACGTCTCCTGCGGGCTCGCGCCACTGAAGGGCGGGAAGCCGGCGAGGAATTCGAATAGGATGCAGCCGAGCGACCAGTAGTCGACGGAGTATGAGTAGGGCTTGCCGCGCAGGACCTCAGGAGCCATGTAGTCGGGGGAGCCGACGATGGAATCGGCGTAACGCGCGTCTTCCTGGCGGATGGAGCGGTAGATGGAACGGCGCTCAAGGGTGGAGCGGTGGATTGGTTCAGTGTCTTTGACCTGGTCTAGCTAGGAGCGCATATCAAGCTATATACTTGGCACAAGAGAGTCGATATCGACGATACCTTGACCTTGAGGGATTCGATGCGTCGGGGGTTTAGAGCACCTGTGGCTAAGCCAAAGTCGGTCAATTTCACATGGCCAGACCCGTCAACTAGGAAGTTCTGTGGACGTATGCTCGAGATTGAGACGATTCAGACATATATCGAGGCACGTACTTCGGGTTTCAGATCGCGGTGAATATACCCAAGTCTGTGCAGTTCGTTGACTCCGACGAACATCTCGCTGATGTAGAACCGAGCGTGCTCCTCTTTCAAGACTCCAGAGTTGTTCAATAGAGTGCGGAAGTCGCCACCCGGAACGTATTCCATCGCGAGGTAGACGAAAGTAGGGTCTTGGAAGGCATATAGAAGACGAACGAGCCAAGGGGTTTTCGTCGCTGTGAGAATATCTCTTTCTACGAGGACGTGACGTATCTGCGCAAGAGTGAAAGGATGTTGCAGGCTGAAAAATAAGAGCTCACCTCGTCCATTTTATGCAGAGTTCTCTTTCTCATCTTCTTTAGAGCGCATACTTCGCCCGTGTCTTGTTTCCGGGCAAGGTAGACTTCACCATATCCGCCCTGCCCGACTTGCGCAATGATATGGAACTGGTCGACCTTGAGCTTCGTGCGCCGCTTCCTCAGCAAGACGCGCTCGCGGCCGCAGTACGACTTGAACTCCTTTGCATACTCTGAAGAAGTGAGGTGGCGCGCTGAAGTGTCCCCGTCGAATCTTGCTCGTCTGTCCTTTCTCCCGGAGATATACCCTAGGAGCTGGAAGTAGTAGTCCAGAAAGTCTGTATCAGATCGACATCAGCAACTTGGAAAGCGGGCGCGAGCGGAGTCTTCGTAGACGCACATAGTTGGGCCACTGTTGACTTTCGTCGCACTTCCGGGCTATCGAGCAGCTCTCTCTCCCACAGCTGGAACGCTGGCTGTTTCCCTGTTCTTGCTGTCTCCATATGAATGTCAGTCTTGGCTGTGTTCATGTGGACATCGCGATAGAACGGATGGTTGTTCTCTTTGTGGGCAGGCAGACCAGAGATGTCGGTGCGAGCGCTGGGCAGTTCCAGCGCGATTTTCTTGACTGGCGAGGAGGGTCCTGGCGCGGGCGACATTTGTTCAGCGCGGTTAGCCAGCATGGCCAACAGCGATGCCACTCTTAGCTGAAGAGTACACCTGCCGTCACAGTCACGTGTATTGTCACTCTTGCTCCCGTCCACCATGGACCGCCTCAATCTCGCCGCTGTCCTCTCCGCTCAGAATCCCTGCCTCAATGTGGCCGTCGAGTCCTACGACATTTCCACCAGAAACTTTCTTCAGGCGGTCTCCACCTACGGCGACCGCGCAGTCAAAGAGATCACAAACCGCAAGAATGTCTACATTTCAGAGAAGAAACGCATAGCGGACAGGACAAAGCAGATCGACGTCGAGATTAACGACTGCAAGAACAGAGAAATTGAGCTTCTCGAGCGTCAGTGATTCTTCAAATTCGCGTCGCACTTCATCTTCTCAGATGGAAGCTGCTCAGAACTCGAGAAGGAGCAGCAAGAGGCGAAAGAGGCAGAGTCGTCCGTGTCTGCACTCCGCAAACAACTTGCTTCCGCCCGACAAAAATGCGAGTCTATTGATGTGGAGCTGGAGCAGTACCGCGCTGTCACCGCGAACCTACGACGAGGTGCGCGAGACAATCTGGTAGTTCACCCCCGAAGCTTAGCTTGCAGCAGAGAAGGCGAAGGAACGCTCGATACTGGACCATCACGCTGCTGGGCTGATCCCTGAGCTGCAGGCATGCGAGGACAAGGTGCAGTGCGTGATCGAGGGCATCGACCGCGACCGCCTCCTATTCCGCTTTGCTGCGATAGACAAAACCATGCCGGATCGAGAATATAGCTTTGTGCTGGATGTGTCAGGGAAGCTGTATAAAGGTGAGTCATGGTTGTGCTGTCGTCTCAAACTCCCACCTGAGAACCAGAAGTTATCACAACAACTCCGTTACTGCCAATACTTCCGATCTTACTGGATGAGCTGAATGAGACAAGGGATGTCTATGGGTTCATAGCTAGGATGAGGAGAGCATTTCGTGATTTGTCAGAGAATATACCTGGCGTATAGAGTGACTGTTTTGTACTGGTATTAGGTGAGCAGCATTTTCAGTTCTACCCTCTTGACTCATGACGTCTACAGGCTACTATTTATTGCATGTACTAGGCTGTTCATGTTCACCCTATGTGCATATTGAACAACTGATCAACACTTCATGGTTGGGTACTGGCCATCAGGAAAAATACTAATAACTTTAGAGCTCTTTTAGAGCTTTAAAAAAGAATAAGTCCATGAAGGAGAGTAACGAAGTTCAGACATCACCCCCCTTTTCCAGGTAACAGATGCACTTTAAAGTAACATCATTATCAACATTGCCTTGCAAAGTACTTTGAAGAAGCTTTAACTTACAGAAGTTTGTGCAGCTTACAGCATTGCTATACCTATCTTACTTCATAGTATTCACTTCTTCACCTCATAGCAAATCAGCTTCAGAATAACAGGCATTCTGCATTTCATTCAGTCAGTCATAAGAAAAGCTAGTCAGGCTAAAGTAAGGAGAAAGAGGAGGAAGAGATCTCCCGGGCAAGAGCATGAAACCATCAGAAACATCAAAGACTGTAGAAGTAATCATACAGCACCTCTGCTAGCCCCAGTCCCAGTTGTGCCCCCCAGCCCCAGCCCCACCTCCAGCCACATTACCAGCCCCAGCATCAGCCATGCCAGGTGTGTTTGCAAGAGCCTCAAGAGCCTCAAAAGTCTGCAAGGCCATCCAACATCCTCATTGTCAAGATCCACAATGACATTGCCATTAATGCTAATGGTGTGAAGGATCAGTCTCATATGCAGTAGGAATATAAATGTCTATCAAATGTTGCAATACACTGTGGAGGTGAAGTTGTGGTACCCATTGGGGGACTTTTGGAGAATCTTCTCTATATGCTAGGTTCCTCCTGTAGCTGCACATATAGCTTGTTATGTTACGTTCTCATCCAAGAACTGATATGAAGGACCAATAAGAGGTAAGCCTTATTTCTTCCTCCAATGCTCCTCTGCAAACTTGACCTTGACATACATTGTTGGAGATTTCCACCCTCAATTATAATGGGCCCCAATTGTAATCTAATGTAAATCATGACACAATCTGACTGCAATCCCATGCTAATATGTGCTGGGTGATTATCATGTAAAGAGCACACACAATTGTAATAGAATCGCAACAGTTATCCAATTAGTGGCTGATTATTGGGCTCCTGCATGTAAATGGCTGCCTATGTCGAGTACCACACCAAGAAGCTTCAAAACCTAGTATACTATATACATAACATATGAAACCATAGTATTAAGTCTTAAGACAGCCCAGAAAGCCTGGGTTGACGTGAGCATGAAGGCATTATTGTCACATCTTACATGGCAAAATGGTAAATATATAACTTAAAGCTTCTTAACAGGTATAGCAGATGTGACACAGTGGTTATGTGTTTCACAAGGCCTGGTGATATACTCCAGCTTGGCTAATGCCAGTAGCCACCAGCAGGTCCTTGTTCAAGAATTAGCAAGAGCACCAAATTTTTAACTCACTGTTAACCCGTAATTGAAGCCTGGACTGGCTTCTTGGCCCTTATGTAATGGGATTATAATTGGAGCCCAATCAGATTGGAAGCCCATTGTAATCTGATTCTCATCTTTCTGGTTTGTAAGAATTTGATTGTAATGTAACCAGCCTCTCAGATTATAATTGAGTTATTATGCAATTATATTAGATTCCCATTACAGTAGGTTTTTTCCAACAATCCCAGTGTGCCAATCTGCCAAGGCCACCTCATTCTACATTGATAGTTAGCATGATCAGTTGATAGAGAAAGATACACCTACAGCAGTCATAGATAGAGCCCATACAGGAGCTGGGATGTTTCAAAACCTTAGCAGAAACTTGGCACCATCAGCCTTGGAGGAACTGGACTTCTGGCTCTGGATGACATTCTCTGGGGCCTCATGGCCAATGGGCTGCAAGAGTTGTAGTAATGCCCCTGAATCTGGATTTTCAGCTTTGTAAAAGAGATAAGACTGTAATATTGGAGGGCTGAGTTAGGAGTAGAAGTGTACCCACCACAATGTACTAAGATGTAATGCTTTGGCTAGTGCATTAATATGGTCATTGTAAGGACAATCTTTGCAATGCATGAGCTGGCAAGGCTGCACATTGTTGAAGGGAGTTCCAAAGAGGAACAGGTTAAGGGACCCTTCAACAAGTGCAAAAAACATGTCAGAAAAACTCTCCTGGATTATAATTGGCCCATGTTATAATCAAATGATAAATGTGTTTCAATCTCATTATAGTTAGCCACATTATGTAATGCCTCGATTCTGATCTGATCACAATCAAATTGGAATTGTTGCCTGCAAGGAAGCCTCGCAAGCTGTTCTCCCTCAGCAGCTACGGCAACAGGACTACTCAGAGCTCTCTGTGCTGACCGATATACTTTGGCAACAGTTATGGTTAAGTCTGCACCTGTGTTCCAAGGTCCTCCAAACAGGTTATGTCACATATGCAACATCTATTGGGATCCAAAAGGCATTATGAACACCACAAAGTCTTGCACAAAGAAGACTGCATATAATGTGCGATTTGTGACCTTGCTCCAAGATGCAAAATTTCTACTCATAGTTCCATGTCTACTTGCTGAAACTTGGTCCTAAGCAGAGAGCCAGCAATGCAACACCGTTGGTGACACCTCTTTGGCATCACTTCTGACTGGTGAGTGCTCTCAACCAGATCAGACATCTGTTACACACATCAATAATGGCTATGATTTTAGTATTAGAGAACCAGCTCTGACTATCAGGTGTTCATGATGACAGCCTCAATGAAAGTGGTAGTGGGTATGACAGTGAGTTTTCTATTGCTGATTGCACCTGTTTGCTTCCTACTCATGTGTGATGCTGGATCAGAGGCTTGGGTTGAGAGCAGTGAGGGCCTGGTGGAGCTATGTGAATAGTGATGTGGGCTCTGCAGATGGAGACATTGTGGAGTACAAAGGTGTGCCAGAAGGTGTGTATATGTTCCTACAGCTTTCCAAAGTATCTCTACACTAATCACACTGTTCCATGTCTAGTCACCAGGCAATCACCGACTGCAACAGGTGAGGTCCCATTGGGTATCAGCTTGACAATATTAAGGTTGAATATCCCCTGCAAAGTAACTGTCCACCTACTGTCCATGCATTTGGTGACTTCCGTAAGACACACCCACCTGCTGACTCCGTGTGCATGGACAAGGAGCCATGAAGACCATTCTGCTCTCAACTGGATTTTGACTCCACAGAGTTTACATCCAATGCAAAGCTCTTGCAGCCAACTATTGATAGATTAATAGATATTATTCATCATGCAATAGATAAGAAGGATGTGTTCACATTCTCTGACTGTGAGGGTGTCCTGAAGTGCTGGGAGACAGCATCTTATAAAGTTACTACTGTGAGTCACAGTCCCTATGCCCACCTGCTCCAGACTTAACACATCCAGGTTGCATACAGTTTGAGAAGGCAAACATTGTTGTATCCTACAAGAAGGTTCAGCAGTCCTTCAACTTCTATTACTGCCTTGTCTGGGAGACAACACTGGACCTGCTTCAGGATGTGCATATCGAGTCTTAGTATCAATGGGACACCCAAAAGCTTTCTAAATTCAATGGCAACCATTTTGTCTGCTTTTGGGATGAGGCATGGACAGCTGACAGGATGTGGAATATACAGGTAATATGTCCTCTGAGTTGCTGGGGCTAGTCTTTGCTCATAAAAATATTTCAGTCCTTATTACCAGAGGGAGTAAAATGTCATGTGTCATGCAATGTGGCCACTTTAGGTTTTTCACTTGTTGAAGGGCTCCTTAACCTGTTCCTCTTTGGAACTCCCTTCAACAATGTGCAGCCTTGCCAGCTCACTGGTTCTTAAGGTTGCCCTTACAGATACCGGACCTATGTTGAGACAGATGTGGCGGGGTGGCATCGAGCCACGTTAGGCGGAAGCATTTCCTCACTTCTCAGTATTGATGGACTCTTCTCATTGGCTGGTGCTCGCGTGGCGCAGTAGATAGAACGTGTCGGGCGTACGCGTCGCCCCTCAGCCTTTTACCTTGTACGTGGCTGAGGGGTGAGTCAGTCTCTCTTACTTTATCATGTATAGATTAACTCAGTGTGCTGTAGACCTGTTTCACAGGTATATTCTAATCTCAGCCTTTTACCTTGTATGTGGCTGAGGGACCTGTTTCACAGGTTATGAGCCCAAACGCTCGGTGATAGGCTCAAGATTATCTTATACGAAGCGCTGGCGCGCTAATACTGCGGCTTTAAATTATCGGGCTACGCGTTGAAGCGTGAAAGCCATGGCGGTCTTTGCAAGACATCGGTGCATACGAAAATTATTTTATTCGGGGATCATCCGCGATGGCAGCCGACAAACACTTGTGGTTCGCAATGCGCGAGTCGGAGGTTCTGAAGGCAGACGGGAAGAATTGGTTGGAATGGAAGGGGAAAATAAAATCGGCGGTACGAGTGAAGGGTCTGCGGGGCCACCTTACTGGCGAAACGACCTGTCCGGTTTTGGCGTTGAGTGACAACGGAAGCGACTACAACGAAGCGAACGTACCACCGCTCGACACGAAGCCCAAAAGCTCTACTCCTCCCCCTCCTCCGCCTCTTTCCGCCAGTATGATGCTCTCCGAGGCCACGGTGTCCAAATGGGAACGGGACAACGAATATGTCAAAACATCCATGACCATGAACATGGGTGATACAGTTACTCTGGGTCTTGACAACACTGATAATATGACTGCTCTCAAGGTCTGGACCATCTTACTCAACAAGTACGAGCGCAAAACACCCGAGGCGGCGATTAACGCTCGGCGATATCTGGAAACCCGCAAGTTCAAGGAGGGCTCTAGTCTGGAGGCTCACTTCGATGAACTACGGCGTTTACGGAAGGAGGCTAACAACTTGGGAGCTGGTTTGCTCGACCCCGAGTTCCTCATTATCATGTGCGAATCCCTACCCGCTTCTATGGAGAACATCACGAATCCCGTACGTATGGCGAATCGCAACCCGGATGACGCTATGCAGGCTATCACCTCAATGTACCTGAGCAAGCTCATGAAGAGCGGGAAGCCTGTTGTTGCGAACAACGACGGCGGACTCACGACGGCGGCGTTCGTCGCACATACGCCCAGCCTACCGTCACGAACAGGTTTGGTGTGTGACTGGTGCGGATGGGCGAAGCACTCCAGGCAAAACTGCTACTGCCCGGGTGGCGGAAAAGACGGTCAACAGCCATCGTCATGGACTACGAAGCCGAAGCCGAAGCGCGGTTCACCTGCGGACAAGTTTATGCAGGAGAATAACTTGTATAACAATGCTAGTCGCCCTGCCACCGTGGCAGCCACTCCTCGGGGACCTCAGACTACGATGCCTAGCGCTGCGCCGCACGCGAACATGGTGCTGTACGACTACAACATCTTCATGGCTAGTATCGATCCAGAAGACCTTCGAGGAAATGAAGTCGGCGAAGGTACAACTACAGTGGGACCAGCAGCGTCAGCACCTACGTTCATCGATTCAGGTGCGACCCACCACTACTTCACCAAGCGTGAACATTTTGTCGAGTACGTGGAGATCGTTCCCCAGACGGGCCGGGGAGCGAAGAAGGGAATGAACTTCACTGTCGTGGGCAGAGGTACTGTTCTGATGAACGTTACGGTGAATGGGAACCAGACGACGCTGATATTCTGGGACGCGGTCCACGCACCCGACCTACGAGCGAATCTGATTTCAGTGCCGCGGATAGACCTTGCTGGCTATGAGGTGTCCATGAGGAATGGCACGGCCAGGGTATTGACCCAGGAGGCCGAGCCGCGCCTTCTGTTCTTTGGGATGCTCGAGATGAACCTTGGAAGCTGCCTTTACAGGATGGAGGTCGACTCGTACGTCACGAAACTGGTGGAGAACGTGCCACGTCTCGAGATTACCTTCGACCCTCGAGCTCTCGTTGCGTTCACCGCGGAGGGTACCGACTTGGCTACCTGGCATCGCCGCTTCGGACACCTTGGTGAGACGGCCTTACGTTGTATGGCAAAATCTGGGATCGTCCGAGGGTTAGAAGTGAGCGGGGATAACCTCGTCGGGAGATGCGAGGACTGTCTGCAAGGCAAACACGCACGAGCACCGTTCAGGGATTCAGAACGGGAACCGCATACCAACTACCGGGCGTACATCGACCTGCTGGGACCGCTACGCATACCATCCGTGGGGGGGTCTCGATACGTCATGACTATTGACGACGGAGCTAGTTCCTATCTCCATGTCTACACGCTGGAGACCAAGAACGCCGACGAGACGCTACGTTGCCTGGAACATTACCATAAGCTGGCTGAACGGCAGACGGGGAACAAACTCCTTCATATACGCACCGACAACGGCACCGAGTTCAAGAATTCGTTATGGACCACTTACGTCGAGGAACACGGTATCGTTCATGAATTCACGAGTCCATATACACCTCAGCAGAATGGAGTGGGGGAACGCGGCCATCGTACTCTCGCCGAGCGAGTGCGATGCATGCTGTTTGAATCAAAATTGCCGAGTAATCTCTGGGGGGAGGCATTCCATACCGCCGCTTACCTCAAGAATCTGTCACCGTCGGCACGGCAAGGGGGACGAATGCCTTACGAGAAATGGCACGGGCACATCCCAAACGTTTGCCACCTACGCCCTTTCGGATGCGTTGCATGGGTGAAGGTACCGGACGAGACCCGTTCTCGTCTCGATCCAAAATCTATCAAGTGCCACCTGGTGGGATACTCTGATGGTGCTAACTATCGGCTGTGGCATATACCTGACGATTCTCCCGATGGCATGGGACGGATTATACAGTCGCGTGATGTCATATTCGAGGAAGGCAGTGGTCATCGTACCGTGTCTGTCAAGGGGGGGGATGACGGCACTGGTTTCCGCGATGAGGACGAAGACCCTTTCGATGCGACACGGGACGATGACAGCCACGAATTGGTACAAGACGTAGAGGCGGAAAGTCAGACACTCCCAGCTGGACCGCTTACTCCAGGTCCAATCGAACCCGAACCGCGAGTACCACCACGGGTGCGCAACCCGAGTCGGGCGCTGGTAGAATCTCTTGAATCTCAGCAGCATGAAATCGACGCCCGCGGCAGCCGGAGAACCTTGGGCAGATGATCGAACCACCCGAGGAGAAAAAGGTCTCACCGCAGATGACGCGCATGCGCTGTTTGTCGCGTTCATTGCGTATGTGGCAGAGTCCGACGATGACAAAGAGTACATCTTTGTCGATACTGAGTGTAACACCCCGAACACGTACCAACAAGCGTCTCTACGTGGGGATATCTGGACACCGGCCATGGCAAAGGAGATCTCGGGGTTGGAGAAAATCGGGACGTGGACCCTGGTCCCGCGCACGGATGACATGAATGTCGTCGGTTTGAAGTGGGTCTACGCGCGCAAGTTTAACGAAGCCGGCAAGTGGAAACTGAAAGTGAGGCTCGTCGCGAAAGGTTTCACTCAAATCCCAGGAGTTGACTACTTCGAGACATATGCATCGGTGGTCAGCTTCATCTCCCTACGTTCGGCAATCGCAATCTCAGCGTATTACGATATGGAGATGGGGCAAGACGACGTCGAGAAGGCGTACCTGAACGCAACGCCGGATGAGATGATCTTCATGGATCAGCCCAAAGGTTTCGAGTCGAAAGAGCATCCCGACTATGTGTTGAAGCTGAACCGAGCATTGTACGGACTTATGCAGTCAGGAAATGCATGGTGGAATGAGCTGAACAAGACATACCAAGAACTGGGTTTCGAGAACGTCCGCGCCGATGAGTGCGTTCGCATGCGCTGGGACCCGGAGACTGGTATGACGCTTACGACGACATACACTGACGACATCACCACCGCGTCTGATACGGTTGAAGGGCTTCAAGAGGCGCGTCAGGACTTGGCGAGCAGGTACCGCCTCAGTGCAGGGGGGGAATTGAAATGGATATTGGGTATCCAGATCGAGAGGAACCGTGAAGAACATACGTTACGGTTGAATCAGAAGCAGTACGCTGAGCGTATACTCAAGTGGTTCAATATGCAAGACGCGCATCCGGTGCTAACGCCCATGGAGCCGGGCTTGAAGCTAACTCAAGAGGCGGAACCAGCAACGCCTGCGGAGGAGGCCGAGATGAAGACGATCCTGTACGGTGAATGTCTGGGCACAATCATGTATCTGATGTATGCGACTCGTCCAGACCTGGCTTATTCTGTCGGGATCCTTAGTCGGTTCATGTCGAACCCAGGTATCACTCACTGGCAAGTGCTCAAACGGGTCCTGCGGTATATCAAAGGTACACTCGATTACGGGATCACGTACTATGGCCGCGAGCATTCAAAATCGTCTATCCAACCGGTAATCTACTCGGACGCTTCTCATGCTGACTGCCCGGACACTGCTAGGTCGATGCACGGTCATGTCGCTATCCTCGCGGGAGGTCCATTATCATGGAGCTCCAAACGACAGGAAGTGGTCGCATTATCGACAACGGAGTCGCAATACATCGCTACGGTACATTCAGGCCAGACAGCTTTCTGGTACATGAAGTTCCTACGCGACCTCATGCACCCTCCGATTCTCCCAATCGTCATCTACTCTGACAGTTCGGGCAGGGAGAGCTTGGCTAAGCGTATGGCGAATTTCAATCGGGTGCGACACCTTCGAGTACGATACCACTGGCTTAGGGATGCGATCAAGACGAAGGAACTGGCGGTGGAACACGTACCGGGTCAAGATAACCCTGCAGACATCTTCACAAAGCCGCTGACCGCACCTATCCTACAAAAGCATATCAGCGTATTGGGGCTCGACACCAAGGGGGGGTGTTGAGACAGATGTGGCGGGGTGGCGTCGAGCCACATTAGGCGGAAGCATTTCCTCACTTCTCAGTATTGATGGACTCTTCTCATTGGCTGGTGCTCGCGTGGCGCAGTAGATAGAACGTGTCGGGCATACGCGTCGCCCCTCAGCCTTTTACCTTGTACGTGGCTGAGGGGTGAGTCAGTCTCTCTTACTTTATCATGTATAGATTAACTCAGTGTGCTGTAGACCTGTTTCACAGGTATATTCTAATCTCAGCCTTTTACCTTGTATGTGGCTGAGGGACCTGTTTCACAACCTATCTTGAACATGGCCATTATGGACTACATCCACAATGATGCAGAAATATGAGAAGGCCCAAGCAGTGAACACAGCAGATGCAGATCAACACTTGAAACAGTTTGGTCTCTGACCTATTGATTTGAGTCTTCTAAATTGATTGCTGGTTGGCCTGTTTTTCAGTTCCTTTGCTGATGTGATTGGTAGAATGTATTTTGGCATATCAATCATTCTGACCCCTATGAAGCTTTGGCATTTGATCACCTGCATGGGAATTGTCATGGTCTTTTTGGTCACCATCTTTTCAAGGAATTTCAGGAGTATGCTGCTATACTCGGGAAGTCTGTCACAGGCTGACTGGATAAGCAGTGAGTTATCTATTGTTTATTATCTGTGCACCAGACTCTACCTTATGGCAATTTAGGATGGCTATGCTTCCAGCATCACTTCTCCCAGTTTGTGAATATATCTTGGAAAGATGGCAGCAAAGAGAACAATATTGCAAAGGTATAGTAATTCAGAGCTATTCTTCAAAGCTACTACTCATCATTGGATAAATAGCAACTGCTTTTTGCCACTCAGAGTGAGGTTGATCAAAGAGACCATCCAGCACTGTATGCCTTGCTCCGATGCATCCATAGCTATATTGAGCAGAATATCTATGCTGCCTTAGAAGTGCACACAGAAGATACACCGGATACACTTTGTAAAGAGATTGCAAAGTGTGAAGCTCTCCTAAAGGTGAGCCAATAAACATATTATTATATGATTATTGGGGAGCTTGCTCCCCCTTTTGTTACGCTAGGGAAGGTGTAAGGGCTACCTTAACAACCAGTGAGCTGGCAAGGCTGCATGTTGTTGAAGGGAGTTCCAAAGCAAATATATACACTCATAAGCACTGAGTCTTGACATCTGGCAGAAGCTCATCCTCTGGTAGCTCTGGATCCCAGTCGTGGGATTTGTTCCCATATAAGATGGTCTTCACAAAGTCCTCTCGATGTTGGCCAGATGCCTGGCAAGCACCAACAAGACTTCTTGCTGCATCGACTACATCCCAGCCAGGGCTTCAGCATAACCTGGGTCTGCTTTGAGGGGCCTCAGAGGCTTGCTCCCCAGTGAAGGCAATGTCTGATAGATCAATATTGTCATCTATGCATATCAAGTTGCTCAAGACCTTGAGGGATGTCTGAACTGTGATATTGATAATGTGTGGAAAGCAACTGTGTAGATAGTTTCAGTTACCATGAGAATTCTCACATAATTCATAATATCCACTCACTAGATCCAATTCTTATGGTGATAAAATGTGCAGAAAACACGACTATCGGAAAGTCAACCGTGTCTGCTGGGGAATCTGTGGACTCTGTGGACTCCGTGATGCTCCCGTGTCATGATTCTGATGTGATGCATGACATACTGTCACTCTGACCTGTCACCTCCCTTCCTAGTCACTTTGCCTTCATGCTAGCATAGCCTAATAAAGTCTGATTGCCACTCTTCTACTCTAAAAGCTGTCATTCTGCATTACCTCCTCGGATCCTCTTAAAGTCCAAGCAGCAATGGCCCACTCTTTGACTGCATTTACTCTGTCATCCTTCCCTCCCTCTTTGCCCCCTGCCCTTGCAGTTAGTTCAGTATGGCCTGTACTCACGCTTGAGCCAAAGCATTGTACATAAGCTGCCCTGGGAAGCAGCTGCTGGGTAAGAGGAGGAAGAAGTGTGGGTTATCGATACTGGCACTTTTGCGATGTTGAGGTGCTGCAGAGCCTACACACAATGGGTACTACTACCAGATTGTGAGTTGCTGCATGGCAACAGATTATTCAGTAGTTTATTATGCCCTAGTGTAAAACATGTGGCTATTTTGCTTGGGTTGACCCTGACGAAGCTGAAGCCAACAGCAGTGATGCTGAAGAAGCTACACTGCCAACCAGCTATCCACCTCCACCATTACAGCCTACACCAAAACACCCACCACCTGCACCTGCAGCACCTTCTCAGCTGATGTCTATCATCCCACTTCAATCTCAGTCTGCTATGCTTGTGCTCACTCCTGCAGCTCCAACTGTAGCTGCTACAACTTCATGCATAACTGTACCATGCAGCACTGGATGTGGCAAGCAAGCCCATTCTAGGCAATGTAGTCACATGATGTGCAAGACCTGCTGTCAGTCTCGTTTGTCCGCAATTGACCTCTGCAGGTTCAAGGAGCATCAGTCGAAGGTGCAACCCATGGTGATATCAGTTACTAGCAACCCATTTCAACTGAACTGCCCACCACCAGTCTACCCTGGATCATCTCTCATTGTGACCACACCCTTGCTTCCACCAACTGTCTCCATATCATCTACATCATCTGAGTCAGCAGTGATATGCCTCTACGTGGCTCTGGTCTCCAAAAATGCATTTCCAGGCTATTTGCGCAGATTCCCACGCTCGGTGCGAGAGTGAACATATCTGCAGTGTCGTGCTACAAGCAAAACTCGAGTTTCTATGGACTTTTCACTATTTCCGGCAATTCCCGATGACTCTCCAATCTCATTCGACAACTGCTCCACTGCATTATGTAAGCACACGTGCTCATCTCAGCCATCATGGCGGTGTGGTGATACCCTCTCGACAGGCAGTGGTATTGCATGGCGGTGCTACGCTGTGTCGGTGGTGCATTTGCATGTGCTGTCCATCAAGTTTCAAGTCAATTCCAAGGCTGTGCATGCCTTGCAGGCACCGGCACAGCCTCCACATGGCAGCCCATCAGCGCTTTTTAATGTGGCACTGTGCGCGTTCCCATGCTCCTTTTGGTATGCATCCACCTTTGCACATGGTCACTGTAGTGTATGGAGATTGTTCTCCTTGTCTGAGGTTTGTGATAGATTGTTTGTCAGGAGTAGTTTCACTTTGTTAGCATATGGTACTCGGTTTATTTGATTTTCTCTGTAGTATACTTAAGTTGGACTTCCCGACACTGTACCCTAGGTTAGGTTAGGCTAGCTGACTACCTCCCTGCACAAATCTACTGTTCCCCTCTCATCCTCTGCGGCTTATATCTCTGAGCTCTCCTCTGTGTCACTATCTGCTGTCTCTCGTCACTGCGCTGCTGTTCCCTATTTCCATCACTGCTGCTGTCTGTGTCCCGCCAGACACCAGAGTTTCCTGTTTTCGCATTGTTCTATTTTTAGTGTCTACATCCATTTTTTAGTTAGCGCACGCATTTCGCTTCTAGAGCGTGTGCCGTCGCGTTTTGATCGCATTCTATTTTTAGCATTTATCGCATTTATTCATTGCACGTTAGAGTATATGTTGCACTGTGGTTGGCGGTCTCAGCCCTATCCCTTACTATCGACTCCCTCCAAATGTTTACTACACTCTTTATCACTTCAGACCTTGCAGCCATCTGGCACCAAGGGGTTGGTGCTTGCATTGTGGTTTTGTCTCCCCTTTAGGTCTGTGCGGGTTTTGTCATGTGTTTGTGCCTTTCAGCAGTTACGGCGGTCGATAGCACTGCACCCAAACTATACCAGAAGCCTGCATCTAACCAGCTTCATGACAATTGGAACAGTAACAAGGTTTGATGGGATGATCGGCAGGCTGCTGCTGCCAAGAGGGCAGAGAACAAGTGTCGAGTCAAGCAGCAGGTGGTCCTTATTTGCTGGTACGATAAGTCACCTGTAAGTTAGTCTCACTTCTCACTGCTCTAAGCTAATACATCCATAGGATGGTGCATTGCCTAAGTGGCTGCTATTGCAAGATGTCAAGACTCATCCGACGGTTGATCTTACAAAGCACCTAGATGTTCTGGACAGGTTAGGGCTCCAGTTGACCTCGGAGATAGAGGTATACTCTGCTGGGCATTGGCCAGAGGTAGTTGGAAGCTGGGTGTTTACCTTGAAGAAGTTGGAGGAGGCAATCTTGATCAAACATGAAGGTTTTGTCCAGTATCCTGGTCTCTATGACTACATCCCTCCACCCAGTTCATCTACGCTGCCTGGGATCTTGACTCCACGGCCTAGGAAACACTCTGTCAGCCAGGCAGAAGGTCTCGAAAGTGTATGCCACATTGTGTGTACCAGCCTTGCCAGAGTAGCTGACATCACAACTCTCCCCTACCCAATCAGCACACCGCCGCTGATCCTTTGCATCTTGATCCTTCATATCTTGCACCATCTCCACCATCTCTGGAGTGGTGTCCTCTATCCTCACCAGGCCCATTGGGTCGTATCATGACCAGTCAGAGGTTGCCCCAGCGACCACTGAAAGGTTTATTCCTTGATGGCATTGACTTCCAGCAAGGCACAATTGATCTCACTGGCTCTCCTGAGCTGACTGGACCATCTTTGAGCATTCAAATTCCACACTTGCTATCACTTCCTCCACTATCACTGTCACCCTATTTCCCTAGCCCATCAGGGCTTCTGGACAGAGACAAACTCAATGACCTCTGGGAACAGGGACGTGTCTATGTTCCTCGGGATGCTCTGGGGGCCTGGCCTGATGGCATCTAACGCTTGGGATATAGCTCATGCATTCCATCTAATGAAGAATCGGAAAGGGGATGCGGTGTTGGAGCATTTCGAGATGATTTTCTCTGGAGTGAAGTGGTCTTGCACAACATACTATCAACAATGCCAAGCCTGGTGCAAGTCATCTCAGCATGAATGTAATGCAGCTGCCCAGCTTCCCCGCACTAATGAAGGACTTTGAATGATATGGAGAGCATCATCATTGGGCTGGAAGTGCATCCAAGAGATCAAAGCTCGTGGTAAGGTTAAATTAGAGTAATCCCTCCCATATCGTGCTTGCGCACCCATTTTTTTATGCATACTATCACTCTATAGTTATGTAATCAGTCTAGATGAGTCGTGGGCTCTAAAAATATATGCATTTTACCACAACTGTGGTAAACTCATATGCACCACTTTAGTACTCCATATATGTTTATGGTTGTAGTCACATTATACTGGATATAATTTGACCACATTATGGTATGCTTATACATGATTAAGCCAGGATTATATAGGATGTATATATCGACTGTATATGGTTAAGGGGACATTATACTGTGCATGTATAGGATTGCTCTGGATTTATACCAGAATTGTAGGGTGCATCAGGCTATTCATACTGGGTTTATGAGATGTGGCAGGGGGTTTGTACTGCATTTGTATGCTCTGTTTGTCAGTTTATATGGGATTGTATACTGCAGTGCTATATTTATATATGGGGTATATGATATTGAGGTGCCTTTATATAAACTTGCAGGGCAGTTATACTGGATACATGCTATCTGGTGGTGCATTTATATAGGGTTATACTGAATCTGGCTCATATTATATGCATATATATAAGCTATATACCTTTGCAGGTTGCTTTATACTGGATTTATATAAAATGTACGGGCACTTTGTATAACTATAGGGGAGATCTGGTCATATTATATGAGATTTATATCCAAATTGGGGGGCCCTGCTGGGTGGAATCTCCCATAAATCAGGGATCCTTATGACCCCATATGGGACCACAGTTTGACTCAATAACATGGGCAATATCTCTCGGGATAGAATTAGTGCACCCCCCTACCCTTCCAGCTGGTTCTCCTCCCACCTCCAGCCTCCTAGAATGTTACCATCCACCTATTCTGCCACTTGGGAGTCTGATTTCATCTCTATAGTGATGTACCTTAATTTACATGGCTTCCAGCAGCAGCCCCAGCTATCAGAAAGCACAAGTGGAGACTTGGGTTGGCTTGGGGGAACACAATGGGAAGCCCACAGCACTTCAGTAAGCATCTGAAACTTGTCTGGAATCCAGTCCAGATGTGTGCATACTGGACTGGAAACAGTGTCTGTTGTAGCAGGACCTGCTGTTGGAAGCCATGTAAATTAAGGTACATCACTATAGAGACGAAATCAGACTTCTAAGTGGCAGAATAGGTGGAGGGTAACAGTCCAGGAGGCTGGAGGTGGGGGGAGAACCAGCTGGAAGGGTAGGGGGGTGCACTAATTCTATCCTGGGGGATATTGCCCATGTTATTGGGTCAAACTGTAGTCCCCTATAGGGTCATAAGGATCCCTGATTTATGGGAGATTCCACCCAGCAGGCCCCCACCAATTTGCATATAAATCTTATATAATATGACCAGATGTCCCCTATATTTATAGGAAGTGCCCAAAAATTTTATATAAATCCAATATAAAGTGACCTGAAAAGGTATATAGTGAGTATATAGAGGTATAATGTAGACCAGGCACCGGTATAACCTGATATAAACCCACCAGCAAACTGCACACATCCAGTATAACCTGTCCAGAAGATTATATGAATGCACTGCAACATTATACAACCCCCATATAAATATAGCAGTAAGGCATACAATTTGATATAAATCCACAATATAAAGCCACCAGTAAACTGCACACATCCA
>ML213520.1:632854-648891 GCA_004369045.1 Heliocybe sulcata | reverse complement strand
ACTCGGTGTCAACGCCTATGGATCCTGGTCTCAAGCTGAGCATTTTCATGGCTCCCCAGACCAAGGCTGAGGTCGAAGAGATGTGCTCGGTGCCGTATATCAATGCTGTCGGCGCCCTTGCCTACCTGTCCGTTGCTACGCGTCCGGACATTGCCTATACTGTCAGAGTCTTATCGCGCTTCAGCAAGAACCCCGGCAAGCATCACTGGAAGGCGGTGAAGCACCTCTTTCGCTATCTGAAGGGGACTGTCGACTACAAGCTTACTTATGCTCCCTCGTCGTCGACTGCTCTTTTCACCACCTTCACGGATGCTGATCATGCTGGCAACCCGGATAACGGTCACTCTACTAGCGGCTACATTGTCAAGATGGGCACTGGCGCTATCTCCTGGTCTAACCGACTTCAGTCGATCGTGACGCTGTCCACCACTGAGGCTGAGTATGTTGCTGCCACCTCCGCTGCTCAAGAGATACTCTGGCTTCGCAACTTCCTCGAGGAACTCGGCTACCCCGCTTCTGGCCCTTCTATGCTCCACATCGACAACCAGTCGGCACTACAAGTCGCCAAGAACCCGGAAGACCATGGACGCATGAAGCACTTTGACTTGTGATTCTACTGGCTGCATGATGAGATTGCGCCTGGGCGGATCACGCTGGCACATCTTAGGACGGATGTGATGCCAGCGGATGTGATGATGAAGGGGCTGGTGAAGGTGAAGGTGGAGGCAATGGTTAGGTTGCTTGGGCTGGGTGTCTGAGAGAGGTGCCTCGTCAGGGGGGAGTGTCAGCATTCGTGCCTACGAGGTCAGAAACACTCAAGACTAGCGCAAAACAAAATGCGCTGTTGCCCGAGATTGAACCTGCAACCTCCAGGCTGCAGGTAGGTGCTCTTACCACTACACCATTCAACTGTTGCTTACCTCTTTGACTTGGACCCCTTAGCTACTCTCTCTCTCTCACTTTCCTATTTCGTCTATACAGTTCCAAGCCACTTCCCATGCTCTGCAAAGAGCGAAACAGCACTGAGTCAAGCTCTCTTCTTCATCCAACTTAATAGAGCTTGACTCAGGTATGTCTTTTGCATGTCATGTAATTCATCCAACTTAATAGAGCTTGACTCAGGCTTCCCTGTGCTCTGTTTGAGACCTCCAGGCTTCCCAGCTTGATACCAACAGCATTGATATACGGCACCGAGCACATCTCTTCGACCTCAGCCTTGGTCTGGGGAGCCATGAAAATGCTCAGCTTGAGACCAGGATCCATAGGCGTTGACACCGAGTCGCAGTCAGCCATGTTGAAGCGCTGGAAGATGTTGAGGATGTACTGGCACTGGGAGATGGAAAGGGAGTGCGCAGAGCGGTCATGAGTAATCTCGATGCCTAGAAGCCAAGAGGTTGGACCAAGGTTGCGAAGCTTGCAGTGTTGCCAGAGATTGTCCTGGATCTGCTGGATGGCAGCCTTAGACTTAGCGGCAATGGTCATATCGTCGACAAAGACAGGAACAATGATACGTGCGTCGTCCTTGCGATAGACCCAGACACTGTGCTCGCAGGTGAGCTGAGTGAAGCCCAGCTGCTCAGTCAAGACCTCGTTCAGCTTCTCGTGCCAGCGACGCCCAGCTTGCTTCAGTCCGTACAGCGACTTATGCAGCTTCCAAACCCACTCTGGTCCCTTCTCCTCAAAACCCTCCAGCTGCTTCATATAGACATCCTCCTGCAACGTACCATTCAGATACGCGGTCGAGATATCGATACTCTCGAGCTCCAAG
Source organism: Heliocybe sulcata (assembly GCA_004369045.1). Taxonomy (NCBI): domain Eukaryota; kingdom Fungi; phylum Basidiomycota; class Agaricomycetes; order Gloeophyllales; family Gloeophyllaceae; genus Heliocybe; species Heliocybe sulcata. The sequence goes on along the minus strand of ML213520.1, from coordinate 647,123 downwards.
TTCTCCAGAGCAGCCAGTGCCAACGTAGTGTGCAGCGAGACGCATTTTGGCGTAGGAGCAAACGTCTTGTTGTACTCAAAGCCAGGACGCTGTGAGAAGCCTTTGGCAACCAGTCACCCCTTGTAGCACTCGATGGCTCCATCCACATTGCGCTTAACACAAAACACCCAGCAGCTGCCAATAGCCAGTAGGGCACTCGACGAGCTCAAATGTCCCGTTCTTGACAAGAGACTGAATCTCGTCTTGTGCAGCCTTCAACCACTGCTGGCGCTCTTCCTCCGGATGCTGCATCGCTTCATGGAACGTACGTGGCCCTCCAGCATGTTCCTGGCCCTCACAAGCGTTCTGGACAACAGACTTGAAAGTGAAGTTAAGTGCCTCGTCTACAGACCAGTACTCGACAGTTTGGCCGTCCAGAAGGTAGTTCAGTGCTGCAGACATCGCAGCTGCTGAGTTGGTGTCGCCCTCATCCTCAGGTCTGATGTTGAGCTCGTCCTCATCCACAGAATCGTCTGGAGGCAAGAACTCTTCAACTGACACAGGAGGAGGTGTTGGGAGCACGAGGGGATCCGGAGACGGTGATTCGGACTTCACGCGAGTATCTAGCACAGTAAAAGAGACTCTGGTACCGGGAGGAGCTACATTGTGGCGTTGGAGCATGCTCTCATTCAAAGAGCCGCGCTGATGTGTAGAGCGTGTCAAGTGTCTTGTGGGAGGTGGCAATGGCGCTGGATCGATTTGTGGGGGTGCAGGAGGCTGAGCGGGTGCCGGTGAAGGACTGCAAGGTCTAGGTGGAGGCAATGGAGCATTGTCATCGTCATCATCTCCCCCCTGATCAGGTACATCCACAGGGAGCTCGTCATCTCCCCCCGGATCGGGTACATCCACTGACTCAACAGGCTCCCCGAACGGGCTAATGTCCCAGTGGTTGCCAGGGAAGCAGTGCTCGTTGAAGACAGCGTTGGAGCTGTTGAAGAACTTGCGCTCCGCAGGATCCCAGAACACCCAGGTGCGAGTACCAGTAGCGTAGCCAACAAAGATGCACTTGCATGTGTGAGGTTGAAGCACTCTGCACTGCTTCTTGCAGATGAGGACATAGGCCAGAGAGCCGAAGACACAGAGGTAGGATACGTCTGGCTTCTTGCCTTTCTTCCAGAGTGAGTAGGGGATAGCACCAGAGAGCATTGCGCGAGGAACGCGGTTCTGGACGTGAATGAAGCAGTGCACAGCAACTGACCAGAACAACGCTGGGTGCTTCGCCTCAAAGAGCATCGCAGTCACGGCTGCCTGAATTGTCTGGTTAGCACGCTCCGCAATACCGTTCTGGTACGGCTCGTCTGTCTCAGTGTGTTTGCGCACAATCCCCTCCTTGCGGCAGAACTCGTCCCACTCGCATCCCATGTACTCGCCGCTCTTATCGTCCATAGTGCACTTAATCTTCGCTCCCTGCTCATTCTCAACCTGCGCCTTGAAGACTTTGAAGGCAGCAAAGGCATCGCTCTTCTCCTGCAGGAATGCAACAGTACAGTAGCGCGTATGAGCATTGATGAAGGTGATCCAGTAGCGGAAACCTTCACACGACGCGACAGGCAGTGGGCCTTTGAGATCAGAGACCACAAGGTCGAGCGGAGAGAAAGGGTGTGTGGCGTGCTGTGGGACGTCGTGACGGTGCTGCTTACCAGCAATGCACAGTTCACAGATGGGATCTGGAGTGGCAGAGGAGCAGATAGTGAGGCCTTGGATGGGCTGCTTGTCCTTCATGCGCTGGATGTAGTCGTAGTTCACAGAGACAAACGACGGTGCCAAAGTGCTAAGTCGAGTGGTGCAGTGTCCGCTAGCAAAGCGTTGTGCGATGTGCCAACCAGAGTATGGCCATCCAAGTACCCGGTGTTGCGATCATTGACAGACGCGGTGAAGACCAACCTGTCGTTGAGGTAGAACGCGGCAGAAGCGCCCTAGATCTCGCATCGGTAGCCCTTGGCCTTGGTAAAATGGTAAACAGATAGTAGATTGGACCCAAGCTGAGGACCATGGAGAACATGGTGTAGAAGTACAGCTGCCGCCTTCGACCCTCTAATGACCGGCTTGAACATCACAGACCCCATCCCAGCAGAGTAGATGATCAAATGATTAGCAAGACGAACTGGGACAATGTGTGGCGAGTAGGAGATGAACCAGTGACGATGAGGCGTCATGTGTGAAGTAGCACCTGTATCCGTGTTCCAGTTAGCTGCTGCCAGAGATGAGAGCCAGGAGAAGCGCTCAGCCGTAGAGAGAGCAACACTTGCTTTGCCAGCATACTCGGCAACGTTAGCAGACTCGCCAACATCCTCGGACACCTCGTTTGCACCCTGTGCCTTCTTCTTGCCTCCACAGTGATCCTGGCGACGCTCAGCCATCTTGACCTTCTGTGCCTTGGCTGCATTCTCCTTGAACTTGCAATTCGCCTCCAGATGCCCCTTGTAGTCACAGAACGTGCAACATAAGCCCAAAGATGAGCTAGAGCTAGTAGCAGCGACAGCATGCAGAGCGAGCGTGGTGTTGACGTTGCGGGTGGTGTGCTGGTACTCCTCGTTCTGGAATGCAGCGTGAACCTTAGTGCAGTTGAGGGAGTCGAGGAGGAGCAGGGAGGAGACGAAGCTGTTGTACTCAGAAGGGAGAGTGCAGATGAGGGCCATGACAGCGAGGTCATTGTCCAGTTGGTCAATAGTGAAGCCAGCAGAGTGCAGGGCCTTGATATTCTGCAGCACCTTGTTGCCGCGAGCAGCGAGAGCAACGAGGGTCTCCCCTTCCTCCTTGCGAAGGCTGAGGAGCAAGTCATAGGCATCGAAATGCACACCTGACTTCTGCTGGACATGCGCGTCCTGCAACCACTGCCTCATCACGTCCGGCTTGTCCTTCACCTCCTTCACATGCACCTTTTACGCATCCTCGATCGCGAACCAGATATGCCCACTGCCTGCACCTTGCGCTTCTCCCAGTCCCTAATCTCCTTGCACTCTTCCAGCATCATATTGGTCACAGCAGTGGGCAATGGTGCAGTACTGGGATCGCTGCTGGTATCCCAGAAGTCAAGAGTCTTCAGGAATGCATCCATATTGTCAGCCCAGGCGCCATGTTGCACTCCCCAGGTAGTAGACATGATGGGGGAATATTGGACAGCGATATGGGGCATCAATGGGTGTGATAGGAGTGTAGAGTGAGCGTGGAGTGCAGCAGCAAGTCCCAGGAGCTCAGGAAGACGAGTTGGAGCAAAAGCAGGAGACTAGGAGCTCAGGAAACTGTCCTGGGGTGTCCAAAAGCATTCCTGGGTGAAATCACGGAGAAACAAAATGTAGAGTAGTGATAGGAGGCCAAATTCAATATTCTGCAGTCTGGATGGACCAGTAGAAGGTTGAAAAAGTCAAACTGGAGATGGATGGAGGATGGATGGGTCCAGATGAGGTTGGATGTACCTCTAGAGCAAGGTGGCAGGCTAAAGGTACAATCTGAGAGTTCTCAAGTGTTGGGCTCATAACCTATCAAGCTGGGAAGCCTGGAGGTCTCAAACAGCGCACAGGGAAGCCTGAGTCAAGCTCTATTAAGTTGGATGAAGAAGAGAGCTTGACTTGGGGCTGTTTTCACTCTTGGCAGAGTGTGGGAAGTGGCTTGGAACTGTATAGACAAAATAGGAAAGTGAGAAAGAAAAAGTAGCTAAGAGGTCCAAGTCAAAGAGGTAAGCAATAACTAAATGGTGTAGTGGTAAGAGCACCTACCTGCAGCCTGGAGGCTGCAGGTTCAATCCTGGGCAAGAGTGCATTTTGTTTTACACCAGTCTTGAGTGTTACTGACCTCATAGGCACAAATGCTGACATGTGTCACATCATCGGAGCAGTTGGAAGGTAGCCAGGTGCATGTGGGAGCTCATCTCAAGGCCTCTGATAGCAGTGTTTATACATCTTCCGAATAGTGCACTGGACATGTCTTCCTATGTTGGTTGTTCCCTTCTGTTCTGCCAATCCGTCCCCATCTTCTGAGTTGCTGCTTCTACCCTCATTGTCTGTGTCTACATCTGAGCCATCACTTGATAAAGGCAGTCGCAGATCAAAAGTTGAAGTTATGCTGGCATTTCTGGGCTCTTCATCTGATGAGAGGCTGGCAGTGTAAGCAATTGACATTTTGCAGGCTGTGTCAAAGAGGATCTGGCTATCTGACTGGGAACCTTGATCAGACAACTGCTCAGCACCAGAGTTTGAAGAGTCTGAACTGGAAGTACTCTCAGAGAAGGAGGATGATAGAGATGAGCATGATGATGTGCTAGATGAGGAACTATGAAGCCACTTGTTTCAGTGGAGATGGTTCTGGTGTCTACAGTGCTTGCTCTTGCCCGTATAAATTCCATGTACATTTTTGTAAGCCCTTTGGCCCTTGCAGGTCTCAAGAGGACAGGAGCCATGGTGGGTATAGACAGTACAAGTGAAGGCCTAGTATATCACTACACATATGTAGACCAGATAGGTGGTACCCACATAATCAGAATCCATACAGAATTGTGTATGAGAAACTGCCTGGTCACAGTGGTACACAATTCCTGCAGAATTTTCAGCTCAGAATTGGGTGAAGAATTGCTGCCAGAATCAGGCCAGAATCAGCCACTCTGACCCTCCCTATTATCTGCTTGCTGTCTGAGTCATTTCTGTTCATTGTCAAATAGATTCTTCTTGGCAAATAGGACTGCCATGGCCATCTGGCCTTCAGCTCTGCCAGCCCGACTGAAGTGCTGCCACAGAGTGTTCAAGTCACATGTTGGGTGCCACTAAATGGCAATTTTGATATCCAGGAGGTCAAGACCCTGTGATGCTAACATATGAGTTGGCAATCTTTCTATTAAGTATATGCATACCATCCCAAAAGAGTCAGTTACACAGAGACCCCACATAACATTAGCTCTGAGAGCCTTGTATATCACTTTGCAGTACTCTGGGCTCATCATTGAATGGAAATTCTTGATTTTGTTTCTGTGTTCTTTAGCAATGCAGCTGCAAAGGTACAGTGTTGCTGCCTCAGCATCTTTCCAATCATCAAAGAACACAAGGAACTTGGGAGGGCCACAATCACCCTCCTTATGGCTCATTGGAGCCAAGAATGCCAGATCTTTGAAGGAATTGGCAGGATACTTCCAGACCTCTACAATACCGCCTTCAATACCATGCCTCCTGGTGAGGAAGGATTTGATCTCAGCCATGAGGGAGGGGAGTATGGAGTCTTTGGAGAGTTTGTGGACAACCTGGAGAAACTAATAGGCATGTAAGTCTTGCACTATTCATCTGTATCACTATTCTTAGCGGTTCCAGGTGTCAGGTGGACTACCGTGATCGCAGGGACTGGGTGGAGATCCGCAACAGCCAATGGAATGCTCAGGTGGAAGAACTTGTCAATGCATATCTCAGTTATGCCCAGCAGGAAGAGGAGGGTTTGATACAAGAGTCTGGAACACTGGGAGAGGCTGCAGAGAATGCAGGGCAGTTCAACTTGGAGACCATTGACATCTTTGGTATGCCATTGTCATATTATCAAAGTCTGCAATCCTTTTATTTCCTTCCAGTCAGATCTCATCAGACCTTCACTCCGCAGCTGGGTGAGAACTATGCCAACAAGACCCTCATCCGGCATGGCTACGTTGGATCATCTCTGGTTCACCCATCGGTTGCCATTTCCATTGGTACACTCTCTGTGTATCAACAGATGCACTGCACCTGCCCCCATCTTAGCATCCGGGCCGAGGTCTGGAAGCTTTGCCATCTACATCAGGTATGTTCTGCCTGTTCAATCTCTTGTATCTGCCGTATAAATACTCTCAAAGGTGCCGTATCAGCACTATTTGTGTGATCAGTTCTCTATTACATATGATGTCTATTTAGAGATCATGTACCGTGTAGATGCTCAAGTTTGAGCAGTGATGAAGCATGACAAACCTAACCATCAGCTATGACATGTCTGCCCAGCATGCATGTACAGGCTTGAAGATGAGCCAGCCCTCAAATCCTTGATGATGCTCGAGATGGACGGGAACAATTCTCTCAAATACATAGATGCTCAACTTTGAGATTGGCAAGCGCAAAGTGACATGCATGGGCCTCAGGCACCATTCTGGCTAAGCCAAGCGGAAGTAGACAATTTCAAGGACAATGTCAAGGTAAATGATATTAATCAAGTTCACATCCACTGCTATGACATCTGATTGAGAGTTGGTTGCCAGTTTAGCGTAGCCCTGGTACCCGTAAGGATAGTATGGAGGATGCTGACCCTGATGATGATGATGATTAGGAGGAGGTTTCGGATTTGGACCTGGTAGCCACCTGCATTGAATGCTGGCAGAATGCAGGCCCTGAGCAGCACAAGTGCATGTTCAAGTTTTTTGAGGAGTCAGGTATCTTTGTCATGGCATGTTGGCACGGTATCATATTGTTGGTATGCAATATGGTCAAGATTCTTTCTCACCTGCCCTTGGTCACTGATTATCCATTGTCAGAGCCAAGTATGACCTGGCCATGGTCAACAAGGCTATTGACGTATATGGTGACAATCTCTGTATAGGGTATGATATTGGCTGTGCCTTCGAAGGCACCATATCCCGCAGTAGCATTTCCGATAAAGCTGCTGATTCCGGGCTTCGAATGGCTGTCAGTTTCTTCCACAGCCACGCACACAATCGCGGTTGTCAGCTCTGATGGCATCTGCTGTATATTGATGGCACTGGGCACTCCGATTTTGAAGGCTGCAAGCACATTTTCTCTGCCTGGAATGCCATTGCTACCAGTACATGACATGCATCATGCTTCCATCATCATCAAGCAATCAATGAGCACTATCTGTTTTGGAATATGGATAAGTACACAATGCTGTGTATGTACCACTTCATTATTGTTTACCTGTGCTCACATGTTTTTGTAGCTACCTTCCTCATCAACCATTACCATGAAGCTACCCAGCTCATCAAGATGCTGCCTCTTGAAATTGGTGCAGTGCAGCAGAAGCTCAGGATATCTGATTCTGACTGCCATGGATACTTACGCACAGAGTGAGAATACCTCAAGATATTGAAGAAGGAACTGCCAGAAGAGACACTGAAGTTTAATTATATTGAAGCTCTTGAAGATGTCAATGCTGCTCAGTATGTTCTATTCTAATGATTGGATACTACTGAGTATTTGCAACCAACAGATCTAATCTTGATGTCGCATGGGACCACCTGCACTATCTCACAAACACGCCAGCACTTCCAAACCTTCACAAGTCACTTGCGGCTGCCCACAAGGCTCTCAGGACTGGACAGACAAAGCTGGACAATGCAGAGAAGACCGCAGTGCAAATCAAGAATAGTCTTGGCATTGTCAATTGCTGGACATTGGCAATGCCCAAGTACACCAAAGTGCAGTCAAGTCACGCAAACACAAATACCGGTGTGCTTTAGATGAGCTTGAACAGTTGGTGGTCCAGCGGCTGTTCGAGTTACCAAAGCTGAACATGTCAGGCACGGGCATGTCACATCCTTTGCCGCTTTGAACTGATTGAAGTAACATGCACTGCAGGCTACAAAATGCGACAGCACATTACAAAGGCATTACAGCACCACTCGCAAGCCATTCAAAATGCCCTCAAGAAGCACAATACACTTGCGCATGCATGTATTCCATGGCATCTGACACTACAATGGAATGATATCATAGAATACTCATTCCTAGGTGAATTTGACCTTCTCCGTCATTCTCGAGCCAATATCCGCAGTGCTGATTGGGTGCAGTCTCTATAGTGAGAGGTTACCCTCAAGGTGCTTCAACTTGAGTGTACTAAGGAAGAGCTGGTCCGCCTTAATGTCAAAATACAGCATCTCCGCACCTACATCCGTGATGATGAAATTGCAACCCAGCAATGTATCAAGATACTTGAGGCAGTGGATGCTCCCTTGGCCACAGAGGTGCAAAAGTGCTGGGCATTCCATGTGCAATGTATCACACATTCTCGAATGAGATTGAACATTTTGATTGTAAAGAAGTGACTGTTATCTAGTACAAGATGTGAGCTACCAAGCACAATCAAAATCAGAGGAAGATACAGGTGGTAGATATTGCAGACAGTAGAATATGAATTAAGGAGATGGTGGTTTTAGACGGCAGATCAGACAGAAACCGCTGATGCGCAAGTGTCAATTCTGGCACAGAGTGTCCTTCGTTAACCTCCACTATCGACCATGCACAACCCAGACCCGCTACTGCCTCTTGCCCTGCAGGGGTACTCTCTGCAGATGGTCTTGCAGCTATACGGGCAATGCAGAGACATGGTGCTCACTGCAATAAACACCATCTCGAACTTCAACCAAGATATTGGAGGAGATCGAGGTAAATACCGGGAATATCTTGGATGCTGTATGTCCTGGCAATTACGATTGACGTTGAACCATAACTAATCGAGGGCAATGTAGGTGACAGCAGCAGATAGGGCAGATGGGGGTCTATCACTGCTCATACAGACTCCTGGTCTCCACCCAACATGGGAACGGGACTTCAATGCAAGCAAGCTCACATTAGATGTTTACATGACAGCTTGTGAAATGCAAAGCCCAACTGCAGAGTTTGAATGCACTCTCCTCAAAATGGTCAGTACCTTCACTACTCACTGGGCACTTCTCCACCTCTGCAAAGCCAGCAAATGTTACAGCGTCTCTGGATTCCCAGTCCCTTGTGCTACACCTGGGTCTTCCATGGCACCTGATACTCCAGGTGTCCACCACATTCCTCCTCATGTGGAGCCCAGATCTTCTAGGTATCTGTTCCAAGGACAATACCTTCAGAAGGCTCTTGACTCGCTGAATTGTGATGAGTATGGCGATTACAGCTTCATGGCCAATGAGGACTTCCTGAGAGATGTGGATGCAGTTGTTGAGAAGGACACTCAGAAGCAGAGGGAGAAGGATCTAGTGAAGCAGAGGACAGAGAAGCAGGACCTTGGGAAGGAGAAGGAGAAGAAGATTGTTGTGGGAAAGAGGGAGATGAAGGATGAGAAGAATAGCACCAATTTGGCTGGGGAAATGAAGAACAAAGGCACCCAAACAAGTGGGACCCACAATGGCAAGCCAGGCAAGACACTTGGGAGGAAGCTCACACGTTGCCTGGACAGCATCTATCCTGACCTTTCCCATCTCTCACCACCGCTGAGGTCGTTGTCCCTGAGGGCTCTGACAACCCCGAGTACTCCTTCCCCCTCCTTGCGCAATCTTCCTGCTCTGCTCCCATGTACACATCTCAACCCCTCGGCATCTTCTTGCTCGTTGCACTCACTTCCTCATGATCGATGAGGAGCTCCTTCTCAAGAATGGGCTCACCATCAAGAGTCTCAGTCCTCATTCACATTGGAGGTCAATGACACCCTGATCATCTACATGCAACATCTGATCCGAAATTTCTGTGACACTGAATGGCGGAAGCTGCTAATTGAGAAGGGTCTCAATCAAGAAGATGCCTCTCACTTTGTCTGTGCTGTTGAAGAGGACATCTTGGAGACTGAGAGGAGCATGCACAGTTGAACTAGTCACTCGGAGGTATGGCGATATTACTCTGTTGTCAATTTATTTTTATTCAGGATGTATCTAAACATATTCTGATGCCAGGAAGGATGTCCTTTGTCTCACTGTATACCGTATTCTTCTACTAACCCATTTGCTTTATTTTGCCTTCATTACCGGTAGAAACCATGTTGCAGCACTCGCAAGATCAATCCCTGTACCAGTCACTGGTGGGCCCTAACTGATATATATATTTTACCACAACTATGGTAAACTCATATGCACAAGATTAGTACTCTATATATGTTTATTTTCTAGTCAGATTATACAGGATATAATGTGACCACATTATGGTATGCTTATACATGATTGAGCCAGGATTATATAGGATGTATATATTGACCATATATGGTTAAGGGGGCATTATACTGGGCATGTATTGGAGCACACTGGATTGATACCAGAATTGTAGAGTGTGTCAGGCTATTTATACTGGGCTTATGAGATGTGGCAGGGGGTTTGTACTGCATTCGTATGCTCTGTTTGTCAGTTTATATGGGATTGTCTACTATACTGCTATATTTATATATGGGGTGTAGGATATTGAGGTGGCTTTATATAAACTTGCAGGGCACTTATACTGGATACATGCCATCTGGTGGTGCATTTATAAAGGTACATCACTATAGAGATGAAATCAGACTTCTAAGTGGCAGAATAGGTGGATGGTAACATTCTAGGACCAGCAGGAAGGGTGGGGGGTGCACTAATTCTATCCTGGAAGCTATTGCCCATTTTATTGGGTCAAGCTGTAGTCCCCTACAGAGGAAAAAGGATACCTGATGTATGCAAGATTCCACCCAGCAGGACCCCCCCAATTTGGGTATAAATATTATAATGTGACCACATCTCCCCTGTATTTATATAAAGTGATGAGAAAGTATATATAAATCAGATATAAGCAACCTGCCAAGGTATATAGAATATATATGAAGGTATAATGTGGACCAGGTCCAGTATAACCCCATATAAACCTACCGGTGGATTTCACACATTCAGGATAACTGGTGCAGAAATTTATATAAATGTAACACTAAAGTATACAATCCCATATGAATTGACAAATAGAGCATACAAATCCAGTATAATGCAGACCAGGTCCTCCATAATCCCATATAAATCCACCAGCAAACTGCATACATCCAGTATAACTGGTCCACAAGATTATATAAATGCACCACATTGCCCTACACACCCCATATAAATGGGGCACTGTGGGCATACAATCCTATATGACCTCACAGCAAAAGATATAAATCTGGTATAACCCAGCTGCCAGGTCTACAAGTGCCCCAGAGTTTAAATCTAATATAATTGCAGTGCAGTCCTGTACATCCCCCCATATAATCAGCCCTCCACCACATACAATGGATATATAAGTCATGTATAATCTGACTCAATTATATATAAGCCCAATATAAATGGACCCCCTTGTGGTCCTATTATAAAGTGGCATATCATATAAGGACTGCTACTAAAGTTTCACCAGAATTGTAGTAATTTATATATAAAAGTTAGTGCCCACTAGTGACTTCTGGTAGCATTCAAAGTGCATGATATCAAGAATTGGATGCATACAGTACAAGATTGGAAAATGCAGCTGGTAGATAACCAGGCTCAGCTTATGATTGATTTTGAAAGGCCCATTGTAGTGCATTAGCAGCTTTTGGCTGCATCCCTTCTCGCTCCGTAGGAGGTTTAAGGTGTGTGGGTTGAGTACCACAAAATCTCTGGCTTCAAATTCTTGAAGCATCCTTGGTTGTGAGTCTTCTGCTATAAAAGCTGTTCTAGTAGCAGAGCTTCTTTGGCCCATGATCAATCTGCTTCAAACTGATCAATCATTTCTTTCACATATGCATGACACACTCTGCCAGTCTCAGTTTGCCCCATCTCCCCCCCCCTGCATCGGTATTCTCTTGAGAGGGCCAAGAGATAGGTAATGCCATGTGGCAAAATTGAGATTGAGTCAGGGGTTCATACCCACACAAGAGGTATGCTGGTGAGAATCCCATGGCAGTGTGTGGAGCAGAATTATAGGATAGTGCTATAGGATCTAAGTGGTCAGCCCAACCCATATGTGAAGGTCTGACGTAGCCATGGAGAGTTACCTCAAGGGACTTGTTCAGGATTTCAGTTTGGCCATCAGCCTGTGGATGGTACACAGTAGTTAGGGACCTTTGTGATCCCATCAGCATACAGAGGTCTTCCCAGAATTCATTTGCTCATTGAGGATCCCGGTCAGTGATAATTTGTCACGGAATTCCATATTGGCTCACAACATGATGGAAGAATAGTTTGGCATTCTCCTTTTTGTCGATGGATGTGGAACATGGGATGAAGAGACCATATTTAGTTAATTTGTTGACAATTACAAGGATATTATTATACCTGTCAGAGCTGGTAGCTCAGGAATGAAGTCCATTGAAACAACTTGAGATGGATGGGAAGGGATCAGGATCGATTGAAGCATTCCTACAGGTGCATGAGTCCTCAGTTTCGATTTCTGACAAATATTGCATGTAGCCACATACCGGTGAATTAGCCTGGACATCCATGGCCAGTAATATGTAGCTGCAATGCGGTTATAGGTTTTGTGGTATCCTCCATGAGTGGCCTCCATCTCCAGATTGTGAGCTTCATCAATGATTCGAATGCAAAACTCCTCGGGTACACACAGTCATTCCTGACCCTCCCAGTTAATGAAGTAGATCAAGCCATTGGGATCTATGTGGTATTGCAAGAAGTCAGGTACCTTGGCTTTGGTGGATACTGATTGGTTAGCTAATACTCGAGCGAAGTGGGCGTCACTTAGATAAGCTCTATGCCACTTCTCTAGTTCTGATGGGTTTAGTCTGATCAAAACATTGTAGATCTGTGCCATTGGTACCGATATGCAAAGCAGGCACAAGTCATTGACTGGTATTGAAACCTCATGGTGGCAGTGAAGTTCCCACCATTCTTGGATTGCTGAAGTGTGATGTGTACTGACTTCAAGGAGCCATTCCTCAGACCTTCAGCCTAGTAAGTTATACATTTGATGCATCAGGTCTTCTGACTGATTAAGGAACAGGGGCTTTGACTCATTGGTTTGAGGTCTGTCCTGGTGTGGAATGCAGCGGTGAAGGCGGGATACTGGGTCGACATTGGAATGAACATGTCTGGCATGGTGAACTATCTTCAAATCTGGGTACGCTGTGAATACTGTTCTACAAGTAAGGAGTCTTTGGGCGACATTCTGAAAGGTTTTGCTCCAGGTAAGAGCAGTGTGATAGGTAATTGCTACTATCTTCTCACCTTTGAAATATCCTTGGAATTTGATTAGGCCTTCCTTAAGGGCTAGGGCTCCATGCTCCATAGGTGAGTAGTTCTTTTCTGCCAATTTTAATATTCACAACCAATATGTGATAACATGCTCAATGTAGACTTCTGTATTGTTGAATACCTCTGCCCAAGGCCCTGGTTCAGGGACATCCGAATCATCCTTGCTTACAGACATCACTAAGCAAGGGACTGGTTCACCTGCACAGTAAGCCTTTTCAAGGCATTCATAAACTTTAGTTCCCCTCAAATCCTTAATTTTGATAGGTTGAACTTGCTGGAGAATTGCCGTGAGCCAAAAGTCACATGCATCGGAGTATACCCGGCAGGGTAATCCAGGGATAGCATATGTGTATACAGATGGATTAGTTAATACTACTTGCTTACAGAGCTGGAACGCTCCGTTATGGAGTTCAACCATTCCCAGGACACTCCTTTCTTTGATAAAGTGAAGAGAGGCACCGCAAGCCATGCGTAAAATGGTATGTAGGCTGAGGAGTACACTGTCATGCCCAGAAATATCTGCAGTTCCTTGACATTGCAAGGGCACCTTATGCTGTAGTGCTTTTGTGATACATAGGGATATATCCTACAGCTGTATTATAATATGCTTTCTGTGGCTGTGCAGGGAGAGCCACAGTTATCACAGTGCTGTTGTAGCCTAACAAAGATGGTCCTTGGTGGTCCTGCCATGGACCAGCCAGACATAAGGGTATTATGGAAGCTCTAATATGGAGAAAACATATTCCCAAAATAGCTGGGAGACAGGTGCGGTGGGTCTGGGTGGGAATATATGCCCCAAACTGGGGGAAAAGCCTGTGGGGCTGCTAGAAAATCAGGAAAAAATCGGAAAACATCAGAAAACAAAAAGTGACCTGTTCTGGGAGGGTCTAGAGTGGGAACATTTACCCAAAACAGGTAAAATAGGTTGTTGTACTGCCAAAAAATCGGGAAAAATTGGGAAAAATCTGCAAAGATTGGTGGGGCCATGGTTGGCTTTGTGTACACCTGTTTACCATGGTCAAAAAATAGCAAAATGCAATAGGGAGGTCACCTTGACCCAAATCTCTGGCTGGTCCTGAATTGGATGGCCATTCCTTGCAATCAGGTGATTTGCGGTAGTTGTAGGGGTCCAGTCAGGTGCACTGCTTATGTAGGACCGCTCAGGGGTCTTTGAGGGGTCCTATTTCTATTCATTCTAGGCAAAACCTGATTTCAACTGCCGGCTCCAAAAATGTATTTTGGCTTTTCCTGCTGCTGCAGGGGGGTGCCGGCCAGGATCTTTTGAGAGCATGATCTCCTCATAGGGCTCTCCATACTTACTTAAGACCTCAGCTGAATCCATCCACT